>BSBK01009147.1:822500-977984 GCA_027943335.1 Chamaecyparis obtusa
CAAAAAAAATCAGGGGTGGACATTTCAAGACAATGCTGAAGAGCCTTGCGCATCAATGGTATTCATTCTGGGATGCATTTGAGGTTGAAGGTTGGCAGATTAATTGGTATTAGGCCTAGTAGCTATCATCCTACATGTAGTTTTTGTGTCATTTTTGTTTTTTGTTTGACTTGCATAGCATAATCCATGGATTTTGGAAATTGTAGTATGTTTTTAAAAATTTTAAACATGAATCAAATATTTTATACTTAGCATGTAATTGCATAATTGAATTACATTCTATTCTTTACTACATATTTTAGCATAACTGTTTATATTTTGATGTCTTTGAAGTAAAACCCTTTCGGAATGCCAACAACAAGATTTTGGTGAAATTTCTAGTATAATTTATTTTGTTGAATCTCTTTTCGTTTTGGTGCTGAATCTGATTTGAGCCTGAGTCTACTTGGTGCTTTTGTCTTGTGGAAATGGAAGCAAGTTTGACTATGGCTACAATTGTTGGAATGTAGAACCCAAAGTATGGCAAGAGTGTAATATTTTGAAGAGATAAGGAAGCATGCGAACAACATATAGAACAAGTTAATAAAGAGAGTTATGAAGGAAAAGGAATTATTCAGACTAAAAAATTATCCAATAAAGTTGTTAATAGTTCTCCATTGTTTGTGGATGAATTGGGGCCCTCCAGATTGCTAAACCTTTGGACCAAAATAGTGATATGCCATATAAATATAGGACTAATGGAAAATTTCAATTATAGAAAATTAAATATTTTCTTTTTGAAAATTTGGGTGTAACTAGTGACTATTCTTTAAAGCATAATGATTCATTGAACAACAAACCTCAAAAGCACTTTTGAGTCTTCATTGTCCTGTATAACGTAAAATTTATTAGTATGATAATTTTGACTCTTAGATGTATTATGATATTATGGCTTTATACAGCAGACATTAGGATGCATTAAGATCTGTGAGGCATTGTTACCCTTCGTTAGCAGCCACCAGGGCATTTTAGAGCTCTTTCTTGCACCAAGCATATTGATGTATACTAGTCTAACATTCTAAACCTTTCACAGTTCAGACTATAGTGGTAGACATACATTACTAATTTTCTTTGTATGTGTGGAGGACCATTGACTATGGATATTAGGAGACATATGAACTGTGGAGCTAAATCTGGTTGTTATCTGAGGATGTTCTCATAAGGATTCATTGGCCTTTTCATGGCGACCAACAAGGCCAATGGCCTGCTCTTGATTATGGTATATAGTATAATTATATACTATAAGGTAGAGCCTTGTCATCCATCACCTTTCTCTTGAATATATCCACGAGTTTTCTTTGTTTGCACTGGACCTTTCTTTAACAGGATTGTTTTGAAAACTTATCTTTGTGTACATTAAGTTCTGTCATTAAGTTATTAGGTTCTAGCTTTTAGATTTTTTCTAATCTCAATCTAGATTTTTTTTTTATATGTTTTGTAATTTTGGGTCCCATTACCTACTCCACTTTGATGATTTATGGGCATAAATGCAATTTCTTTGCCTTCTCTCTATCAGGCCTAGGTTACAATGGTTTGGCTATTGGATAGGTACAGTTTATTCTGATACTTATTTATCAATATTAATTGCTTAAAATCATAATTATGTGAATTTTAAACATATTTATATGTATATATGACAGTTCATAATATATTGTGACCCTTATTAATACTACCTGTTGAAATTTGCTTTACATTAGATATGTTTTTTTAACTATAAACAGACTGACTGGGGGGAGTCTTTTTGAATTTGACATTTATTTTTAATAAATAAATGGATTATTTATAACTTGCATCATTCTTGAATGTTTTAAGTAAATAAGTATCTCACCAGTAAGGGAAAATAGGTCTATACTTATGCTCTTAGAGTTTGATGTCACTGCCTTAAGCAGGGATGTATATGGTTTTACTGTGCGTCCACAGCATTTGCAGCGCTATCGTGAGTATGCAAGAATATACAAGGTAATTCTTCCTTATGAAAGTTGAAATCTGTCTCCTACCCTTGTTTTTATCTTTTATGTGACTATAAATTTACTATTTGTTTGTGTTTTGCACCATTTCTTCCTTTCATAGGAGGAGGAAGAGGAGAGATCAGAAAGATGGCAGCACTTCCTTAAAACGTATGTTGAGTCCACTCAAACCTCAACCTTGGATTTGCCATCAAATGAAAGCTTGCAAACTTCTGTTGATGGTTCCAATTATGAGGAACCTGCATCTCCCACTAAAAAAGAGGATATTGATAGTAGTCTGGACATGAGATCTTCAGACAAGTTATCTAAAGTAGTGATCATAAAACAGGACAAGGAAAACCATAAAATCCAAACTTGGTCAGATATAAGATCATCTTTGGATGCTATAGAGCGGAATCTTAGTCTTCGTATCAGGAAGAGGAGGGTCACACCAGGTGTTAACAAGCATGCTAATAATGAAGGCAGACTCCCTTCTACAGAGGATCTGAGATCATTAAAATCAGGAAGTCCTACCTCAGATGATGACTCAGAGGAAGAATTCTATGATGTGGAGCGATCAGATGCAGTCCAGGATGTATCCTTAATTGAGGGTACAGTAACTGATGCTGCTGCTGCAAATGCAATCAATCCTCAAGTTTCAAATGCAGAGCCATGTTCTTGGAAAGAAGAACTAGAAAGCCTTGTTCGAGGAGGTGTACCTATGGCTCTTAGAAAAGAGGTGAAGTATTTTTCCCAAAAGACTTTTCTAATGTTGATTTTGAGCCATTGTAATCTGTGTGCAAATTGGTAGTTTTTTTCCCTCCAAAGTCAGCTATGCTTTTAAATGCAGCTTTGGCAAGCTTTTGTGGGATCAAGGGTTCGCAGAATAGAGAATTATTACGATGAGTTACTTATGCTGAGAAAAGATGATAAAGCTGATAACATGAAAGACAGTGATCTTCAAAGAAATTCTATCACTAATGGCATTTCTGAAACAAGCATTGCTGAGAAATGGAAAAGTCAGATTGAAAAGGTTAGTTGAAAAAAAATGTCAGTGATTATTAAAGGAAAAAATCCTATTATATAGGTCTGTATCCAGGAAAATGTCTTAGCTACATCAAAATATCATTTTGTATTTTGGTACAGGATTTGCCTCGAACATTTCCAGGTCATCCAGCACTAGATGAAGATGGTCGAAATGCTCTGAGACGACTTCTCACAGCATATGCCCGCCATAATCCATCTGTAGGATATTGCCAGGTAATTTTTATACTAATCTTTGCATTTTCACCATTTGTTAATTTTTAAGCTTTGGAGCTTTTGCTTGTTTTGATGATAAAATCATTCTGTTTTTATTAGTATTAACAATTCCTTCCAGCAGTGGAACTCTCTAGATTTCCTGTCCAATGGAATTGTCAAAAAATATCTTTTAACAAACAGACAATTTAAAAAAGTAATGAACTCTATATTTATTAAGTGTGATAACGTCCTCCTTGCCACTGAAGTTGTCATTCTGACAGCATGTAACCATTATAATCTGATAGTATGAAGATGACCACCAGACATACAAGCATTAAAAAATTTAAAGAAACCCATTGGGCACATATTTTCAGGATAGTTTAAATTTGTTATACAGTTTGTTCAATTATAAATTTGAAAAGGACCAAGGCTACTGCTTTTTAATGGTATTAAAAAATTGCAGGATGCAAGAAATAATTTAAAAGTTTATAGCGCACAAGTTTGGGAAAAGTGTACAGAAAATTGGGTAGAAAGGATGCTGGATTTTTCTGCAAAAGGATTATTGAGTCAATAACTCAAAATGACACAAGGTTGTGGATTTATATTCTGGAAAGGTCATGGATTAATTATGTATTCATTTATAATAGCTAGAGGAGGACTGTAAGCATCTCCATTAAGAAGTGTAAGCATAAATTTTGCAGTAAATTCTGGGGTATTTTTAATACAAATATTCCAATATGGTTGGCTTTGGTGTAATTTTGATTTTTAGCCAGGAACTATTTTCCATGCCTATTGTTCTTGTTCATGAAATTTAGATGTTAATAATTAAAGCCATTTATAGTAAACACTTTTATTTTCCATTTTGTCTCTTTAATTTATTTCCTTCCAGTTGGTAAAGAACTTGGAAGCTCTACATTTCTTAGACCTTTTTCTCACTTGAAAGTTTCTGATGATTTGGAAGAGTTTTTGGTGTACAATGTCTTTTTTCTTTAATTGTTAACTATGGAATATGTAGGCCTGGCATTTGTTCTCCATTGTTTTTACCAGAACAGCAAAATTCTTTCTCAGGAATAATTCCACAAATGATTTTTTTTTCAATTTACTGGGGATTAAATGAGGAAAAAAATGGGTTAGGTTTAGGGAAAAATCAGAGAAAATTGCCTCAAAAATAGAAAAAAACCCTGATCCTGATTTTTTTTTCTAAAACAGAAAAATTTCAATTTAAGCATGAAAAAGCCATATTCTTTTTTGTGACTAAATTGTATTTTTTTGCAAAAATTGGTTTTTACTGATTTTATGTAGAAACTCAATTTTTGAGGTAAAACTGAAAAGCTTGTTGTGGGGACCAAGAAATGGTAGATTGCAGTTGATTGCAATTTTTTAAACTTTTCTGTTTCTATGGTTTCAATATGTTAATATTTTTCTCTTTCCAGTTGTACGAGCCTACTACGAGGTATGTGATTCCATATTATGTACTTGGAACTTCTTTGCATAGTTGACTGCATAAACAACAGGATTAAAGGGGATTGTTGCAGGGAAAGTTTACAGAAGCAGCTGAAATTGAAAAACATGCAAAAAGTGTTGGAATTAATCAGGGCACCTTTGATGATCATCCTTCTGACTAAGAGGAATAGGCCACTAGTGAGAGCACTGATAGCCACAATGTTGATCTGCTGATCAGGAAATCAAAATTTACGTTAGTTAAACAAATTTTGGATCAGGTATCCCACAGTTGTACAAAAGGAGAGCTGAATATCTGACCTGATCACCATTTTGCATTGAATTTCTCAACACCTATAGTACATTATTCCTTATTTTCCTTTTCCTAGAGGTCCCCGCCTATTGGAGACTATATTGAGTCAATTTTGTGAGGAGTTTTTTGTAGTGATATATTGTGGCAGTTGGGCAGACCTTTCTTGAGGCAAAAATCCCATCTTACAGAGAGAATTGGATACAGCATAATATTTCAGTGGATTTAGTTGTAGATGCTGTAGTAAGGTATGCTCAGAAAAATTTATGAGGAATACTACTATACATGCTGGAATATTTATATTGATCAATGATTTTTCAATAATTATAACAAGAACTACAATATGCAAGAACTACAATATGTTGTAGGGATCTAAGAATACCATCTTCTGTGTAGATTTCAATAAAACTGGGACTATATGGATACTGTCCGATAAACAGGTGGATATTTCACTCCTTGCCTTATCAATACAATCTCTAGTGTATCAATCCTAGATTGAGCTACTTGCTGTTCTTGGAAAGAAACTGCATAAAAAGTAAAACAGTCCTTAGGTTCCAAAGTGAAATTGTTAAGTGCAAAACAGCAATAATGAAGGTTTAAGAGCAACAAGAAAGTACACATAACATGGAAATCAAGAGAACACAATAATTGGCTTGGAGGAACCCATTGTGGGTGAAAAATACAGAAGAGTGAGATTATACATCCTCTTGCCACTATCTCTCCTTTGTTGCTACTTGAGTGTCTTCATGGACACTTTACAAGATGAGTTTGATGCCCAAACACCTAAACAGTAACTACCACTATTCCTTAGCCTTCCCAATCACACTCAGACCTCATACAAGATTACTAGACTATTTCAAAAATGCAGCAATACAGTCCATACTGCTAAAAGAAGCTCTTCTACAAGTTTTAAAATGGTTAATTTAGACGAATTGGTTGTGAGCATTTCCAAAAAAAGTTTCCGATTTCTAGGAGTTTCCACTTCTAGAAATGAGAACTTTTATGATGTGTTCAACCACAGTTGAATATATTGACTGCCCACAATTTTTATTCTAACAGGTTGGACGGGTTCAAAACTTGGAACCCGGTGTTTTGGGGACGTGGACGGGGGGACAGCAGGGGATGCGTTTCCGGGACATTTCTTTGAAGGCCAAAAATAGGGGATGGAAGGGAATGATAGTATACAAATTTTTAAATATGTATATATATATATATATGTGAATTTTTCAAAATATATTATATATATATATATATGTGAATTTTTCAAAATATATTAATTTATTATATGTTTTTTTTATGTTTATATTACTTTTAAAGACAACATTTATGGTAAAATCAGAAAATGTCTTGTCTGAGACACAAAACATGGAACCCAGCATTTTGGGGATGGGGATGGGGAGACAGCAGGGGATGCATTTCCAGGACATTTCCTAGAGGCCCAAAAATAGGGGACGGCAGGGAACAGTAGTATACAAATATATATATATATATATATTTCAAAATATATTAATTTATTATATGTTTTTTATGTTTATATTACTTTTAATGAAAATATTTATGGTGAAATCCGAAAATGTTTTGTCTGAGACACAAAATAATCCTGCAACTCCAACACTTTGATGCATGCACGAAATATAGATTCAACTTAGTGCCAGCTTAGAACCATTTGTTAATGGGAGCCCTCTTGGATTTGTTTCTACTTTGCTGTCTTAAGAAAAACTTTGACTTGTGTTGGTTTTTAAAATGTTCCACAGTGCTTTGGGGACGGAGACAGGGACGGGGGGACGGGAGGGGATGCATTTCCATGACGTTTGCTATAGGGCCAAAAATAGGGTACTCAACACTGAATTCAAAGGAGGTCTAGACAACATATCAGCTAGTTTGTTAGTCATACCTTTCTTACACATAATTGCCAAATGAAAAGATTGCAAGAAACATATCTACCTATAGAGCATGGCTGCTTGTGATTTGGATTGAGCTTGCAAATATTAGAAAGGTGGTTCTTTTTCCATTAAATAATGCTTCTATTTCTTATCTGCTTGAAGAAGAGCATATAATTCATTATCATATGTGCAATAGCCCAAATGTGAGCTACAAAGGGTTTGTGAGTGATAATAGGTTTAACTGCTCGGAGTATCACAACCCTTATAGCATGCTCACTCGCATTGATTTCCACCTAAAAAAGCTGTTGCAGATTAGGCAAAAGTAAAATCAATGTATGACTAATTCTCTTAAAGTCATTTTGTAATGCCAAGATTTTTCCCAAGACATAATTTTTTTGCACTATAAGTGCAACATTTACACGTCGCAATGCATAGTCACATGCACAAGGTGTTGTGACAAAGCACATGGGCACATGGAATAACCATCAACAATGCATAGAGCATAACAACACAAGTGGAAGACTTTACTAGTTGTGAGGCAAGGTCACCATGATGATCATATGAGATGATAGAACTTCCTCCTCATCAAAGATTTGACATTATTCCTCAATCTTTTTCTCTTGTGAAAACAAGGAGTGGGATGAGAGTGACACAACCAACATCTAGGATACGTGGGGATGATATTACACTAATGGGTATTACCTACTTAAGTGGTAGGTTAATTCGGAGATAGAAGGTCTCAATTAATCCAAATGTCAAGTTGTCAATCACACACAAACCAACGAAGACGACTCTATGAGATAGCAATTGTCTAGGTGCATCAATCTCCTATGCTCTCAAGTGGGTGGGAGATGATGAAAATGGTTTGACAACACATCCCACAGCCTCTAACATCAAGTACATCCATCCATAAGATCATAGATGCGACAATCAAGACCTTGGACACACACACCAAAGGTCGGGTATGACAAGATCAAAATAATAATTTCAACTTTAGATATGAGGGCTCTAATGTCCCAAATTATACAATTTATTTAACATTGAAAGATGATATTCCTTTTCATGCGATCCTGAGCTCCTCCAAAGGAACTACGAGTCCTCAATATTGGTTCTTTTTTCCAAACATGTGGAACTCTTAGGACCACCCCTTTGTTGTAGGAGATGGTTGAATTGGCAACTAATCGCAGCCATGCAAAACAAGTTTAGAATATGGCAACACACATACATCCCAACGAATTCATATAAAGGATATCAAACTAACATACATTCACTAGGGTTCTTCACACCATCAATGCTTGAATTGAAATAAACATGCATGCACAAGGGTTCATGATGCCATCAAAGTGCATATAGGGTGTCGCAACACACATTGGATACAATATTTGATGAAATAATTAGAAGGATCCTAGACATAAAACAAGGAGTGTCAATACTTTGGCACGACAGACCATGTAGATTTTTGAGTAGTTCTAACTATGATAGGGGTGCCCAACAATATTGTAATGACCCTTACTAGGAAGCTGCCAATTTCCAATGTTTAACATACATTACTAAACAATCAAATCAACTCAACTTAAGAAGACAATGAATAACTCGTAATACATTTGGTAATTAACATATTTAAGCCTTGATTCCTTCCTTCTCTCCCAAACTCAACCCTAGGGAGATTGTGGGTTCAATTGTCGTAGTGGGCTTAACACCAAATCTACAAGTAGGTTCCCTCAAGGCTTTTGGACCCTGTCCCTATCCCATCTTGGGATTCACCTACTTTCTATGGATTTACTCTGCCTCTCTCTACACAATACCGACCTATCCTCTTGAGGGGCTATAGTGGGTAATTAAGGAATAGGCTATATATATATTAATATCTCATGTATTACCACTATATATACAAATGTATAAACATACATATAATTCTGATTTTATATATATATTACATACATATATAAAATATAACATGACTTTTATATATATGTAATTATGATCTCTTATATATATATATATATATATATATATATAAGATTTTGATTTCACTATTCTATATAATGGTTCTAAATTCTAATCCCTATTAGGAATTCAGATATAATATTCTGTAAATCAGTATGTAACTTGCCAGTAATATGAATAATTTTCTTTTCTTTCTCCACTCTTTGTGCAAGAGTATTGTATATATTGGTATCTTCCTTAGATATTGTATTCTTTCATTCCTTTCATTAATGCCGATATACTTAATTCTCATTCCTATTCAATTAGTACATATGCAGTAATCTATAATTCACTTCTATTTATATATTCTCATTATATAGTTGGCAACCAAGTAGAGGTATCCTTTGGTTGAAGAGACATGTCTCTCATTAATCAACTCTCCACATAATTCATACAATCGGTTCCATAACTTAAATTGCATTAATTCATTATTTCATTTAAATTGCTAATGTTGCTTCTTTATGGTATCGCACCATGTAACACAAGATGAATATAATGCTCACTGACCAATGACTTCTCTATCAACTAATTATGCTTAGGAGTTGATGTTAACTTATTTATAATTCATTTCGATCAATTCTTCTTCTCATTAACTGATGCCTTATAAATCGCTGCCTTGATAAATCACGAATCGTTTATTTATCGATGGCTAATAATTCATCTTTTCTTAAGTCAGTTAACAATCTGTCTCCCAATTAGTATTATGTTGTTTAACATTGATATTATACTTTCTTAATATTTATAATATTAATTGATATCTCTGAACTAATCTGTCTATCGGTTGATCTTCCTTCATATTGGTCATCATACAAAAATGTCAATAATTATCATTATTCTACTGCTAATAATCACTGGACTGGTCTCGTCCCCATTCATGTTGGCATTCATATCATCATATGTTACCTGATGTAGTATAGATCGCTTCAACATTATCCACGTCACTGTCACCTTCTAATATCTGATGCTTGTTGATTTTGCCGGTTATATGTTTGTTATAATCTCTTCTTGTTTCTCATTTCAGCGCTAATATTGCATATTGATATCTCTTTATTATCAATAATAATCTGTTCCATAGTTCGGTTTCCATGGTATGTTTCCTTATTGTTTCTGAGGATAGCGACATCAAGATCTTCTCCAGATCATGTTTGTTTGTCTTACCCTCTGTATTCACAGGTCTGGCACAGAATTTCTTTGAGAGACTTTATATTTGCTTTTTCATCAATGAAGAGTGGCGGTGATGATTATATGCCATCAACCCCTTGCATATTGATATATATTTGTGTGATAGCTTTTATGGGTTGCTAAAAATCTTCTTAGCTGCTGACATTACTTCAGCCACGTCACCTTCACTGAAATGTTTTGACCTTAGATGATTTACTAGTCACTAAACATATCAAGCTTGATACCTTCAACACATCTGAACTCTCCATGAATGACCTTTTAATTCTCTATTGCAAGATTGATTAATATTAGCAATATAATGTCAAATTTGAAGATATTTTATTATTATTTATTTATTTGCTTTGGTCTTTTAACATTATTATTATTTATTTTTATATTTTTGTTTCATTATTATTATTTATTTATTAAATGCTATTTCAGGAAGGTGACATTACAAACATTCACCAATCTCAATTTGTTGTGAAAATGCCCTATCCTTGTAAGTCACTTTTCTCTAAGGCATTAGGCACTTTTTGAGGGTTTATCTTATTTGTGTACTTTTTTAAATCTGCAATAAATTCCATTGTTCAACTTTCGTTAACTTTCATTTGGCTTGGTCTTTGGGTTCCTTCCAAACCTTGGCATAGGATGATATGCCACTCCTTCCTTCTTCAATTTTAAATGTTTGACAACCCAAAATTTACTATTTAACAATGCAAAAAGTTGTGGCATTCATTCCAATGACGCAAAATCACAACCCAGTAGTGAGATTACACATCCCAAAAATTGAAACAAGGTAACATGTATTTGATTTAAAATTTAATTGGCCAAAAAGGTTTGGAAATCATGAAAATGTCCATTTTCACCATTAAAGGATTACAGGAAACCTTAAAAGTTTCAATATTTAAAATATATGAAATTCCAAAAATTCAAATGTAACCGTAGAAGCACAAAATGCACAACTACAAACTTTTCAAGTCACAGAGAGATTCTAGGAACTTTTTCCATAACTTTGGGTCATTTTTGCACTGAAAAAAACAATGCAAACTATAATTATAAAATTCATTTACAACAACTTTATGAAGAAGGAAGTCATATGCATCCACCTATTGTAGTTATGACAAATGAAGAGGTTTCATTTCAAATGTGTTATTTAAACAAGAAGATTACCTTTCCAAACAAGCTTACAAGAATGGAGGAAGTCTCTTTTTAAGCAAACACAACCCAAGCAATTCTTTTCCAGTTCTCAAGCAATTCCACTCCCAGTCCAATCCAATTGCAAATGCTTCTTTTCCAAATTGCAGAATTTTCCTTTCTTTCAAAGGAGAAATGAGAGGTTTTTCCAAAACAAGTGTTTAAAAAAATACTTCTCTTTTTCCTTTTGGCCCCACAATCCTCTAACCCTTTTATCCTTTTTCCTCCCTTTCACATTTGCTAAACTATATCAAAAATGAGTGTTTTGCAAAAATAAATATTTCTATAAGAGATTCTCTATGCAATATATTTCAATAATGCTATTACTATGCAAATAACTTGATTAATATTTTGCAAATTAAACTTAAACTCTAACGATATAGTAATTATTTTATTTTATTGCTAACATAAAAAAATTTAGTTTGGCTTGAACCAGGTAAGGTCACAAACGGGAACCTGATCCATCATTAGTGAAGAACAACAATGAGGATAGTCCAAAACTATGAGTACAATTGCATAGCAGGGGCAAACACATCAGCCCAACGAGACTTTGGAGCATCAAGTCATTGACACAAATGCCGACAACATCAATCTGAAGGTTCAAACCCACAAGCACAATATATTAGGGATGTTACAATGCTTACGATCACAATGGCCCAATGGGGGTTGGAACCTTCAGTGGCTACTCTTGTGAAATTAAGATCGTCCTATAGAGAAAAATCTGATGCTCTTTATTGTGCTGTTCGTAATATCTAACTGTCTGTGTGAGTATATATATATTATTGAGTATATATTTGTATGCTGCTGAGGAGAAGAAATGCACATTTTAATTGATTACTTTCCTCAGCACATATGAAATATATTATATATGAAATGAGGAGTCATGTCTATGTAGAGACATGACGTTTTGATAATACTGCAGATTATGCACGATAAACATATATTAACTTTGCAATGTATTTGATTAATAATGTGGTGTTACGAATAACTATCATCCTATAGTTATCGTAACACAAAATATAATGTATGTGTTATGATAACTATCAGATATAGTTATCGTAACACTGTTGTTTATGCAGTATCAATATTGCTGCTGTTTATGCAGTATCAATATCGACTTAAGCCGATTCTAATGTATGCAACAGCTAATGCCCGATTTAATATGCAGTCGACTATTATATATATTAATAATCATGATAATATATATATATATATATATATATATATATATATATATAGTCGACTAGTATATTGAGTTTGATATATATATGTATATATCAATATCGACTTAAGCCGATTCTAATGTATGCAACAGCTGTTAGCCGTCTGATAGGTGACACCCTCTTTCTCCTTTTCCTCCTGTATAAACTTGGGTTTCTTTCTGCTGCTCCCACTCGCCTGATGTTGCCCTGCAACCTTCACTCCTGATGGAAGAATAGTAGCCTGTCTGTTCATCGCTGTTTTGCCTAAACTCCCCGACTGCAATTGTTTTTTCCAGTTATTCCTCTTCCCTGCTGAATGCATTTTTTAACCGTTTTGAAAATTCAAGAAACGGTTATATACTTTACCGTACTGATTTTATTTTATTTTTCTTCTCCGTGCGGCTATTTTTCCCTCTTTCTTCGTATGGTGGTATTGTTTCCTCCCGGATGTCCAGCCTTCCACACGTTGTCACCTTTGATGTGCAATATGTGTGCAATCTTCTCTCTTACTCAAGTCGTCTCAGATGTACAGTTAAAATGCTTGCAGCAGTGGTTGCGGCCACAACGGAGAAGGCATCAAGCGTATTTCACTTCAAATCTGCTTCATATGTTTGTTTCATCACAGGTTCTCTCACTGTGAAATCGAACCTCACGGTGAATGTAATACATTGGTCTTCGCCAGGTGCTTCGAGAACAACATTCAATACTTCTACAACGATACGTTCGTGGGCTCCTTCCAGCATGTCAAACACACTCCATATTCACCGCCGTTCACTGCTGCCCAGTCTTTCGAGTTCTGCTGTTACCTTTGCACTCTACATGCATTGTCTTCCCCTTACCATACTGTAATGTCTTCCTCTTGCGCTGCAATATCTTCTTCTTACCCTTGCACGACAATGTCTACGAACAACATTCAATACTTCTACAACGATACGTTCGTGGGCTCCTTCCAGCATGTCAAACACACTCCATATTCACCGCCGTTCACTGCTGCCCAGTCTTTCGAGTTCTGCTGTTGCCTTTGCACTCTACATGCATTGTCTTCCCCTTACCATACTGTAATGTCTTCCTCTTGCGCTGCAATATCTTCTTCTTACCCTTGCACGACAATGTCTTCTTACCACGTTTGTTTTGCCTTCCGCGGAACTGTTCTTCACCCGTGTCTTTTCTTCCTTCGGCACTGCTCTTATATCGCGTCGCACTGTTCTCTCTCCCCCTGCGTTGCAGTGGTTTCTTCTTCCCGTTTGATGTCTTTTACCGTGGCTGCAGGGGTTATAAACGATGGTGGAGTCACCGTCGGGTGGCCACCGTTCGGTGGTCCCACCGTCGGGTGGTGCCACGATAGCATTCGAGGGACTTAATGGATTAGAATGCAGAAAATGGTGGAAGGAGACTCCAGAGGATGATGAGGTAAAGAAATTTTTACGACAGGCGAGTGTTCATTGGGCTATCCAAATGCCCTTGTTTCCTGTGTGTAATTTGGAGAACATCTTGAGGATAATGATCCAGTGTTTCGACAGACAGACGAGGAAAAGTACATTCATGTATCGAAAACACATGCTTATAGTTTCCTATGGCCCGGAGGACTTCACACGAGTCTTTGGTATCCCAGGATGTAATGGACAGAAGGTGGATACCACAAAGCAAAAAATGTCTGCAGAGAGGAAAGAGTTTTGGATAAAGCGTGTCTGTCGTCGGCTCACTCCAGCAGAATTGGAAAAAGTGGTAAACGCGACCAAAGCGCGAGGGTTGAGGAAGGAGTACGTAGCAGAGGGTGCTTGGCGTTGCATTCTTGATGTCCTCAAGAGCAGGTTGACTGGTTCGAGCCGTGCATCCGACATTGCTCTCCCATAGATCGTCTACATGCAGGGGTTGATGAATGGTGTGGTCTATGACTGGGCTTCGGTGTTGGCGGAAAGGATGTGGGAATTCATGACGCTGCAACACTGCACTTTTTACATGCCCCATTATGCCATTGGACTATTTCTTGAGGCTGCACTGAGACAGATGCCCGCGGACGAGTTGGAGCTCAAGCCCCAAGGCAAGCTCACGGGAGGAGCTCCGCCGGTGTTCTATTGGCGGTATTTGGATACAGGAAGTGCAGTCAGCGGACAGAAACGAAGGCGGCAAATGGTGGTAGAGTTCGACCAAGAGGACATGGATAGTGGCTGGGAAGCTAGTGAAGAATCTTCTAATGCGGACTCAAGCAAAGAGGACACAGTACGGTTTGCACCACCTGTGTTATCTCCCTCGGCCCACTTAACTTTGGCACCATTAGTGAGTTCTACAGTTCCTCTAGTTGAGTTACCACCGGAGGAAGTAGCCATAGACATTCTAGGGGAAGGAGATCCTGAACCTCCGCCGGAGGTATCAGTAGTAGCAGAAGGGGAATAATGCAGAGGTACTCATGACATTGGAGAGGGTCAGGTCCGGATGGAAGTGATAGGGTCGGATGCTGTAGTGACTGTGGATGCGGCACTCTTGCAGGATCCCTCACCACCTCAGGACCATGTGCAGGTGGGAGCTATGCGTTCTTGGATTAGCCGACGGTTTCATTTTGTCCCAGTTCCACCACTAGCAGTAGTCCTCTCTCCTCGACGGGAGGACCCACAGGAGGTTGTTGGTATGGAGTCTGCAGATGTCCGAGTGGCAATAGATGATCTTCCTCTTGTCTCTGAGGACGGGGTTGTGATAGGGGGTGAGGTGGCCAGGGAGGCACCTCGTGGAATTGAATTGGTGCGCCCAACAACCCTTACTGGTCCTGAGATGTTGGAAGGGGAAGATGTAGAGACCTATTTGGCAGACATGGTCACTCGAGGACGTCAGTTGGTGGCTGTAGCAGAGTCTCGAGCTGTGGCGGCTATCGTTGAGGATTTGAGACGTCTCCTAACCTTTGCCCGAGTAGGCTGTGGTGCAGCATTTGCCGCTTGTTTTGAGTAGAGGTTATGGCCTGATGGAGAGACTGCTCAGATGTTGGCTGCCTGGGCGGTTCCTACACCAGTCATTGAGAGTGAGGCAGCATCTCTGGTTCGAGAGTTGGAGCAGACATTCAGGGAGGGGTACTACGCATTGAGGCGATCTGAGTATGTCTCGTCTGATCGTGAGACTGCATTGGTGACCGCGCAGAGAGCTCAGGAGGAGCTAGGCACCAAGTTGGAGGCAGTAGAGAGAGACTTACTCCAACGTACCCAGGGGTTGATGGCTGAACAGGTAGCACGGGCGGCTCTGGAGCAACAGTTGGTAGCAGCACAGGCAGAGAATGAGGCAAAGGAGAAGGAATTGTTGGAGGCTGCCATGATGATTAAGTCTGCCTTGGAGTTACAGATGGTAGCTGAAGCATAGTTGCAAACTCGAACCACACAGGTCTATGAGCTTCGGGCTCAGTTGGGATCGTCCACCACACCAGTTCCTCTAGCGGAGCTTCGGGCTCAGTTGGGATTGTCCACCACACCAGTTCCTCCAGCGGAGCAGCATGCTTCCTCATCAGGGACGCTTCCTCTGCCCCACTTTACTTCTCAGTCTTAGCATTAGTAGTTCATCATTCCTATTTTGTTGTTCTATTTCGGGCATTTTGTTGTCGTTTGGAGACGACTTTTCTTAAGGGGGGGATGATGTTAGCTGTCAAGTTGTGTCACTGTTGGATGTTAGCCGCCGACGGAGGTAAGTTGAGTTACCGTCGGATGTTAGTCGCCGATGGAGGTTAGTTAGTTGCCGACGGTTGAGAAGGGTGACGACATTTGGTTGCACCGCTTCGGATTGTATATGTATATTGTACTTGCTCATTGGAAGCATCACTGTTATTGTCACCTTTGCGAATGATTAATAAAAGTCTGATATTATCTGGTCTAGTTCTATCTTTCTAAGTTACATTCTGTATCATGTATGTGTATCTGTAAACGAGTACTTAGTAGGCAAAACAACAGCTAATGCCCGATTTAATATGCAGTCGACTATTATATATATTAATAATCATGATATAATATATATATATATATATATATATATATAGTCGATTAGTATATTGAGTTTGATATATATATATATATATCAATATCGACTTAAGCCGATTCTAATGTATGCAACAGCTAATGCCCGATTTAATATGCCGTCGACTATTATATATATTAATAATCATGATAATATATATATATCAAACTCAATATACTAGTCGACTATATATATATATATATATATATATATATATATATAGTCGACTAGTATATTGAGTTTGATGAATATAATTCATTCAATTATATAAGTCAATCAGATCGAAGCTATAATTCAACACTCCCTCTTAGCAAGAGAGGATTGATTATCACAAGATGTAAGTGTTATAGAAATCCCTGACTCAATTCGGAACTAGATTTTAGAATAACACTTAATCACTCGATATTAGGGTTGCCGACATGGTCTAGAATACAAGTTTAATGTACTCAACCTGATAGAAGAAATTTATCACAATCCACGACTCAATTCGGAATTGGATTTCAGTGATAACTAAAACATAACTTCATGTCAAGATATCCGACACAGCTAGGGACATTAATATAATGTACTTATCCTGATAGAAGAGTTATCGTAATCCCCGACCAATTCGGAACAACATAAAGAAGTCATTAGTCATGATCAATACTTATTATCTCAATATCATGATATCCAACACAATCCAGGACAACCCTGTTAGGGTGTCAATCATAATATAGTAGTTATTACACAATCCAGTAATAACATAGGCATCAAGATATCCGGCACAACCCAGGACAACCCTGTTCGGGTGTCAATCTTGAAGCTTGGTTAACTATGTTATCAATATCATGATATCCGACACAATCTAGGACAACCCTGTTAGGGTGTCAATCATGATATAGTAGTTATTACACAATCCAGTAATAACATAAGCATCAAGATATCCGACACAGTCCAAGACAACCCTGTTCAAGTGTCAATCTTGAAGCTTGGTTAACTATTGTCATCAATATCATGATATCGGACACAATCCAGGACAACCCTGTTAGGGTGTCAATCATGATATAGTAGTTATTACACAATCTAGTAATAACATAAGCATCAAGATATCCGACACAGTCCAGGACAACCCTGTTAGTGTGTCAATCATGATATAGTAGTTATTACACAATCCAGTAATAACATAAGCATCAAGATATATGACACAGTCCAGGACAACCCTGTTCAGGTGTCAATCTTGAAGCTTGGTTAACTATTGTCAAGATTGTCACCTTGAAAATAGTAACTCCAATTATTTACACAAAAGATCGTCATCTTCTTTGAACAAAAATGAAAGGACCCATAAAGTCACCTTGACTCTTCTTAGAGGGTGGATCCACTATGGCTCATCCAGGGAGTGGAAACCAAGACTTCCACCTTAGACTTGTCTATCAAAGACAAGAATTATTTAAGATACAAAAATGATGGATAACAGAAGCTGAAACCTTCTTTTCACCTAAGGCTTTACTCCTCAACATACCAAGGTTATCTGAAGGTACACAATCTTCTTTCTAGCAAGGGGTTTGGTAAGAATATCGGTCATTTGTTTGCACTGTCTCATAGTCTTGGTGAATTTTGAGCTTACAAAGTATACACCATCTTGACATGGTACACTCCCTCTGAATTTGTATGACCAAGATCCTGGGGTGCCAACTTAATTTGATCTTCTAGCTTCTCCCTCTGACATATAGTCTTCTCACATGGTAATAACCATAATTCTTTGCTACAATTCCTTGATTACTAGAGAACCAACAAAACATGGTCTACTCCCTCTGAATCAAGATCCTCGAATGTCCACTGATGCAGATCCTTTAGCTTCTTCCTCTGTCATGAAGGCATAGCTTGTTTATATACTCAACTCAATGTCACTACAGGATGTCACTTCATACCTTCCTTCCTGAGAGAACCAATACGAATAATCTGAATAGTCATAAGGTTACATCGGCTAGCATAAGATACATTTTGATCTTTTCCAAGGCCACAACATTAATGTTAGCAATTTAAGTTGTCATTAGTGTAAAGTCACAAACACCATGAACCGGTAATAGGTCACCGGTCACTCACGTTACTTAGAAGACATCGGTAGACTAGAAACAGAGTGTATGCACTGGTAGATAAACAAAAGGGAACACACCGGTCAACAGATTCAAGTTAACCATACTGGTCTCGCAGTATATAGACCATGTATAAGATATACCGGTCTAAACTGCCAAAATATCCGCACCGGATTCTGCGGAGCAATTTGAGTTAAAATTGGATTATACGGGATATCCACCGCTCAAAAGTGGAGTTAGCTTTTTAAGAGGAGTTAGCTTTATTTCTTCGGATGATCTCACAGTAAAATCTAAGTCACAACGCATAGCTTTTTGCTAGTTGCATGATTTATTGTTGAGTTTACAGCCTGGCAGTTCTATGAGTTAAGGGTTTCATTATGGCGAACTCTTGTATAAATACAGGCCATAGGACGCAAGATAAAGTGTTGTTGAGAATTGTTGAGAGCAGAGAAAAGGTGTCTGCACAGAGATCATAGTCACCAGAGGTGAAAGAGGATAGAGCCGGAAGAGATTCAACAACCAGGCAACTGGGAAAGATCAACAGGTATGATCTAATCAGACAGTCAGTGTCATAAAAGGATCATTGCTTTTGTTAAGTGTGAAAGCAAGTTAAAATCCCTATACCAGGGTGGACCTAATCGGTTCGTTGTAAAAATCCCCTAACAGGGTAACATTGTTTTGATGTTCAAAGTCCTGTAACCAGGCAGCTCCTACTAGGGTTCAGATCTTAAAAGATCTCTTGTAAAATCCCTTAACAGGGTAGCACCTTAACCAGTGCTTTGTAAGCTCCTAACAGGGTGCTTTCATTCTGCAGTAGTGATGTTGTGAGTTCTATTTCACCGTGGTTTTTTCCTTCTAACCGAGGGTTTCCACGTATAAATCTTGTGTTGATTTGTGTACTTCTTTTACAGTTGTGAATGTTTGCTTTATGCTTTGCTTAGATTACAAGAAGTATTTAACAAGATTGAAATAGGAGAGAAAATAGTCTTACTGATTCACCCCCCCCTCTCAATAACCGGTTGGGAATATTAACACTCCCTCTTGGACTTGAGGGAAGATAATAAAGACCTCTAGTATGATGTTTATCTCAATGAGCTGTAGTCTCATGATGTATGGAATGCCTTTAATCAGGGATTCTATCCACGTGCATCTCATCGACGATTCTATCCACGAGTTCCCACTACTATAATCTCAGAATTGTTTTACCTTCAATAGTGAACTCCCTCTCAATCAATATGATCAAGTTTGTCCAAGTTGACTGAATCATTTGTTTCCTTAGAAGCTAAATTTCGCCAACTTCTTGACCTTTCTGAAGATGTCAGAGATAGATTACGAATAGTTCATAAAGCTGAACTATCCCAAACATAAAAATGATAGAAGCATACAAAATTTATTATTTAATGAATTACAAACTGCAAATTCATATGAATTAATAAAACATGAGATACTTATCTTTTCAAATATTTTCAAGTATTTCATTTCGTAAGGTGAGCCCATTAATACGATACTCGTACCCATCGTCCTTCTTCATAACATATCGGTTTCATTCAGATCCTTATGTTAATTTTCTTCTTTACTTTACAAATCACATCTCATTATGATAACTACCGATTAGATGTTGAGTTCATACATTATCAATGTCTGATTATATTAATCATTGATTACTATCCCACTTGTACTATCCCCTTTTTCGATTAAATAGCAGCCTCCTTCAATGTGACCAAATCGCTATTATAAATAAATCTTCATAGCCGATATCAATAGATAGAAATTCTTTCGCTTAATTGATATTATTGATGCTTTGGTTAAAGCTTGTGTAGTCATCACCAATTGATTGGTTTACTATTATCATTGGTTATCATGTCCAGTTTAATCATCTTCATCTTTTATACAAGCCGCTGTCTTAATATGGATCTCTTTCGATGCTTGTTATCGTGTTTCAAAATACGTGGACTCCATGTAGATTATCTTATGCACAGGTGGCCTTCATTATTATCCCTTCTATGTGCTTAATCTTACGCTTGACCAAGTATGTTTGAACCCTTGCTGAACTTTCCTTTCAGTCACTGGTGTTTAGAATTCTTTTTGTTTCCTGTCTTATCTCCATATCCAATCTCTGTGACGTTATTCCCCTATCCACTGAATATAGATTGGAGGTGAGAATATCCAGCTTGTCTATAATGGGATATATATCACTGTTTCATCCTTCACTCGATAATCCTAGTCTTCCTATTGCTGAAGAATAATATCTCCTTCATTCTCCATTAATAGTATACATTGTTGATTCTTTATACTATGATTCACCCGTCCTTATTGTCGCATGGATAATATGTTCTTCAGTCTTGTTCGCTAGTCTCCAGTTGATAAAAGACCAACTAATGTTCTATTTCCCCTTCATTTGATATTGCTTAGTTGTTGACTAGATGATTTCTATCTTCTCATTCGATGCCTTGGGCTATGTCAATTGCATCCTTCGACTTTATAAATAATCGCTGTTAATTATCGGCTCTTTCATTTATATAACTGTTCGTTCATACTTCTACCGTGTATGGAAAACTCTTTAATTTGATAATGCTTTGGTATTACATGCGATAGTCTCCTTAGCCGCTGAACTTATGACGGAGTATATACGGGGTCATTGTATAAGATCAGCTACCATTCTTTTCATTATCTGTTGGTTCCCTTATTTGGTAGCAACCTCCTATTATATCCTCCTCTGAATCAGCAATCTTAATGCATTTCTTATTTCCACCGCTCCTTTTTTTTTATTCTCTTATGGGTTAGGCTCTGATACCATGTTGTGAAATTAAGATCGTCCTATAGAGAAAAATCTGATGCTCTTTATTCTGCTGTTCGTAATATCTAACTGTCTGTGTGAGTATATATATATTATTGAGTATATATTTGTATGCTGCTGAGGAGAAGAAATGCACATTTTAATTGATTACTTTCCTCAGCACATACGAAATATATTATATATGAAATGAGGAGTCATGTCTATGTAGAGACATGTCTTTACATAGACATGACCTTATGATAATACTGCAGATTATGCACGATAAACATATATTAACTTTGCAATGTATTTGATTAATAATGTGGTGTTATGAATAACTATCATCCAATAGTTATCGCAACACAAAATATAATGTATGTGTTACGATAACTATCAGATATAGTTATCGTAACACTGTTGTTTATGCAGTATCAATATTGCTGCTGTTTATGCAATATCAATATCGACTTAAGTTGATTCTAATGTATGCAACAGCTAATGCCCGATTTAATATGCAGTCGACTATTATATATATTAATAATCATGATTATATATATATATATATATATATATATATATATATATATATATATATAGTCGACTAGTATATTGAGTCTGATGAATATAATTCATTCAATTATATAAGTCAATCAGATCGAAGCTATAATTCAACAGCTACAACAATGATGCCATGATTTAACCATCACACCATGCCATGAACAAACTATATTGTAATCCTATTTCCTGTATGCAAAATGTTTTATTTCTTGAATGCAATTAACCATTTAATTAATTCTTATTCACAATTTAATATTGAAATAAACCTTTTCACTAAGGTATAATTAATCAGTTTTTTGACTCAGCATATTAAATATTTTGCAGTCACCACAACATTCATTTCAAAATTGATTTAATGCAATGCAGCAAGATAAAACAAACACATGCAAATGCCTTATTCACTTAACAAATTTAAATGCAATACACATTGTAGAATCGCTGTTGATTCAGATTTAGGTTTTTGCAGGGATTGACAAGATTCATCCCACAACTTGAATTAAGTGAGATGGAGTTTAAACAAACATGTTTTACCAAGACAACCATCTCCAGTTAACCACTGCTGGGGAAATGTATACCTACATACTTAGTTGAAACATTAGGCATGCCTGCACAATATAAGGATAGCTGAAGCATAGCATAAATCATGTAATGTGATATAACTCATAACATGATTTCTAGTCATCACATTTAATTGTAAATCGTCTACATCTAGCATGATACAAATAACAAGATGCAGAATTAACAATAATATAGAATGCCAAACATATCTATAAGTGAACACATATAATAGATATAGTGAAAACTAAGAGAAATAAAGCTAAGACACTGCAATAGTCTAAACATTAAAAATCACAACATATGCATCCCATAACACATAGTGGGACAACATATGCCAATATAATACCTCATTGATAATGCACATTGATGACAATCCAAAACATCACATATACTGATAAGTCATACACAATCATAGCATAAGTATCTGAACCGTCATTGGGAAGTTTGGTGCAAAAGATCATAACACATGTATCCCATAGTACTCTGTGAAATCATTTGATACAAAATATAGTATCAAATCAAAGACATACTAGATACATATTGGTATCAGAGTGGGTGATGGGGTTTTTTAAAGTTCTTGGCGAATTGTGGTATCTTGCAGTCCGTTTTGGGGCGTAGTGCTCATCTGTAAAAGGGTTTTGGTGATTTTCCTCAAAATCGTGGTTTCAATTTCATCTTGGTGTCTTTGGCTACAGGGAGTGATACCTTTGTTTCCCAACATTAGGTTGGCAAGTTTTCGGTTATCTTGGTCATTTGTAGAAGTTATGCAAAATCAAGGATGGTCTTAGTAGTAGGCTCATTTTGTAGAGTGTTCTGAAGAGAAGGGGGCAGCCTTGTATGCATTTGTGATCACAAGACCTGTAGACTGCATTTTGTAGGGTAGTTAATAGAATGAGCATTAAGGGAGGGTATGCGACTATTTATCATTATTTTTAGTTTGCTATTTTAGCTACCTTTTTAAATTCTTTTGTAAATGATCATTTAGGAGTTTTATTTATTACTTTATTTTAGACTTCTATTTTTAGAATACTTTTGCTTCAGTTTGAAGCTCTTGTAATGGTCTATATATTCGTTGTAAATCTTTCATTGAATACATCAAAATATTTGAACACATATGCCAGTGGGCATTACATTTTGGTTGAGAAAGATCAAATGAATTTTCTCAAGTATTGGACTGCACTCATGAAATTCCTTGCTTTGGTAAAACTAGAAGATTCGAGCCACTTTAAGTTGGCCTCAACTTTTTCTAAGTCAATACAAAGCTCTTCATCTCCAAGATGCCCCAATTATATGGGGATTGTTGTGCAAATTGACATTTCTTTTAAATCAAAAGCAACTTGTTCTCCATCGAAAATTGCAAATCTTCTTTTACATAGGTTAGATGTTCATAAAAAGTATTTGTTGATTGAGGTGCAAACTCTATTCTCCATCGAAAAGTGCGAAATTTCTTTCACATAGGTTAGATGTTCATAAAAATTCTTTGTTGATTGAGGTGCAAACTAGCCTCTCCTCTGCTTCAAGATCATTTAAAAAAAAATCTTTTAAAAGAAGTTATAGCTTGTTTTACTCATCTTGTTTTTCAAGGATCTACATTTGTGTGGCCATTAACATTACAGTACCCTAAATGTTTCTTAATTTCCTTTTGAAATTAGTGGCATTATGCTTATCTTTCTATTTATCCATTTGTTGGGCTTTGAGGTCCCCCTTTGTTGTTTTTGCTTATTTGCAAAGGAAGACTCCTTTTCTTGTTTGATTTAAGATAGTGGGTCTGGGAACAAGCCTCATAAATGTCGTTAGGTCCCCTTTCTTGTTTTTGCATGTTGTTTGAGGACTCCTTTTCTTGTTTTTGCTTATTTTTTGAGGTCTCCCTTTGTTATTTTTGCTTATTTGAAGAGGTTGAATGACTCCTTTTCTTGTCCGCTTTAAGATTGTGGGTTTGGGAACAACCTCATCAATGTTCTTATGTTTGGTCATCAAGGTTGACTTCCTTGCTTATCGTATTTCTTTCTTTCTCAAAACTCACTTATGTAAGATTGCACATTTTAAGCTTGTTCTCATTTTTCCATATTGCCAATCAATATACCTATCCTATTCATACCATGTCTTAAACTTAGTTTTAAGTTCACTTCATATGCTTATTGGTGGCAACTTTCTCATAGTTAAAGAATAGCTTTTAATCCATGTTAAAACATGAACTCCTAGCTTCAACCTGGCAAGCAAAATTTGTATATATTAAGAGGATGTTAACTATAATATACCCTCAAATAAGTAAGCCAATTATAGTTGCTACAGAGGTTTTCTTGAGAAAACAATTTGCAATGCAATGATTAATAAGATCTCAAGAAGTGATAATGAAATCAAGGAGCAACCTTGTAAAATACCTTTTGGCAAAATGAAGATTTGGTAGCCATGACACTCTTGTTTGGTCTTTGTAACACAAAAATATGATTTGTTGCTTGTTTGTGGTCATAAGAAGGTAGTTAAAACTACGTCCCTAAATGATGTCTCAATTCGTCTTGTTCCACCTATTGTAGAATAAAGGAACATATCTTAAGATATGATCTAGGAACATCTAGGTCCATGTGCAATCTTGCATCACCAATTGTAGAATAAAGGCGCCTGAAAAGATTTTGGTTTTGGTATGTGGGTTTTTGAATAAATGGTATGTTTAGATGAGTTGAAAGGTTCTAAATCACTCCAACTGTTTTTGACATCTAGACAATTCTATGGTTGTGCAACATTTTTCAGTTGTTGTGCAATGATTCCAAGTTGTGCAATGATTACTAGTTGTTGCATGATTGATCTTAGCACTTGTGCAACCATCCCTAGTAACATCACCGGTCCTAGTTGTTGTGCAACTTCAATTGGTTGCATTTTATTCATTAGACACTTTGTCAAACATTTGGCATGCACAAAAGAATTGCATTTAGGGAAGAATGTTGGCAATTTCTAGTCCCTTTTGGTGGCTATTTGTCTTCATCTAGGGGTAGTGTCTTTCTCGTTTGGGTAGTGCTAGGGCATTTGCAGCAACTATTAGACTTTTGTACACCATAAATTTTCACTTTATTTTTGAGTGTCAATTTTTCATATACGTGGGGGTAGGTGTTTTGCTGGTGGTGTTGCCCTTCAATGGCTATTTAATTTGCTAGTAGGCAATGATTAGTTGGACTGATGTCCTAAATAGAACAAAGGCATAATTGATGAAGGAAGGAAAGGGAAATTATTGTGGCAATTTAAAAGGAAAATAAAAGTTGTCAATCTTGTTTTACGGAGGTATCAATCAAGGGTGGGAGGGAAGTCGAGTTGAGGTGTATTGTGTTGGAGAGGAAAGGGATAAGGGAAGACCTAAATTGAGAAAGCATTTAATTATCTTGGGTGTAGATCAACATTTGTGTCAATTTCTATGTATATAATTAGTTTAGAGCTTCTTCTTAGCTTGTTCTAGCCTTTGAAGGCTGATTTTGTTTAAATTAATTAACATGGCATTTCCTTTGTTTCCAACTAACACATGATTTGTGGGTGGGTTTGTAGGTTACAAAGTTTAGGTAGTTGTTCAATTGACTCCCGTACCTAGACTACATCAAATGGTACTAGAGTAAGGCTTTCCTTGTCAAGTGGTATCTTCTGAGGCTTTTGTGAATTTGTTGTAGGTGTGAGAGAGTCCTGCGTTGAAGAGTAGTAGTAAAAGGAAATAGTGTTAGAGAGGTTGTATTGCTCTAATGGAAGGGTGTTAAAACATCCTTGCTCGCGTGGAAAGTGGATAAGGGGAGTGTGAAGAGTCTACATCTTTCAATAACATTGATGGGTAGAGGGCTTGTGCAAGTGTTTTGAGTACAAAGCTAGTTGCGAAGTGAGAAGGTGAGTGAGTGTGAGAAGATGTCTTCTAGGACGACTTGGGATGATCATGAGGAGGGTTGTGAGACTTAATTGTAGAGAGATTAGAGAAGGCTCATTTGGAGATATTAAAAATATTGAGGGCAAGATAGATGCTTTGAAAAGAGACGATTTGGTATCAATAGTAAGAGAGAAGGGTGGTAGTAGAAGAGATTGAGGTGGATGTGGAGTATATTTCCTTGAGAGGCAATGAGAGAGCAAGTTTGCTCCTATGTATTTCAATCCTATCGTAAAGAATTGTGCAAAAAGAGAGATTGCAATTGATGTATTGCCAGAAAAAGTTGGTACAACAAGGGTAATAATGAAGGAGATGGAGGATGCTAAATCCTATGCCTTTTGAAATGTTGATAAAATTTTAGGTGAAATTGAGTGCATAACAAAAGAGGTAGGAGAATATTGGTGAGTAGGAGATATGATCTCCATTCAACAACATGGGTAGAGAAGGTAAAGGTGAAGACATTCTCCATCATAAGAGATGGGTAGAGAGCATAGTCACTAGGAGACGGGTACTTGGAGACTCTAGAGATTGGTACCAATATTGGTACATCTGATTTTCAAAAATAGGAGTTGGGGGTACTTGGAGATGACATTTTTTTAATATAATTTAATAATTTCTAGAAATTATTGTGACATAGAACTTTGAAAACAAGAATAGTAAATCAGTCTGTTGATATTTTAGGATGGCTGCAAATGTGCAAATGTGCAAATGTAATAGCACTGCCTGTATTGTATACGGTATGTGTTTTCCAAATGCAACAATCTCTCTTATTTATATTGGGAATGAAGCTATGAGAGACATGTCCCTTCATGGGACATGTCTATTCATTTTGTTAATGTTTCATTAATCAATCATATATTAGAATAATATATATTAATAATAATATAACATATATATATATATATATATATATATATATATATATATATATATATATATATATATATATATATATATATATATATACAAATACAATATATTATTATTAATCAATATCTAAGTATTATGTGTATTCTAAGTGATCACACGACTGAAGCTAAAAACATTAACACGCCCTCTTAGCTAGGGAGGATGATCAAACATAATGTGTTGTGATCTTCCTTGTCAACACATATGACCCTAACTACAACTATACAAAACATTAGCACTCCCTCTTAGCTAGAGAAGATAAATTCCATCAAGGTAATAAATCATTAATTTTGAAAGAGAGGAGATATCACCCCACTGTGATATCAGGAGATATGGTATATGCAAGAATATCAAGTCACATGATGTTCACCGTAGCTCATAAATATCCATGGTATGTCTAATGACAATACGTCTCATGATGTCTGTCATATGGATACTAAGTTTACGTAGAGACATGTCACTATGTGATATGTTTCATAGAGTCCAATCAATATGTAATACTAAGTTCAGAAAGGATCCTAATATGATTCATATGGATACTAAGAAATCTTATAGTACATAATTCGTGATATGAAGTATCACCTAACATGTGATACCAAGTTTTACATATCACTTAACATGTGATATGAGAAATCACCTAACATGTGATACCCGGTTTTCAATATCACCTAACATGTGATATGAGGAATCACCTAACATGTGATACTCGGTTTTCAATATCACCTAACATGTGATATGAGGAATCACTTGACATGTGATACCCAATTTTCATACCACCTTGATATGAGGAATCACCTTAGATCGTGATACCTACTTTTCATACCACCTTGATATGAGGAATCACCTGACACGTGATACCCAATTTTCATACCACCTTGATATGAGAAATCACCTTAGATCGTGATACCTAATTTTCATATCACCTTGATATGAGGAATCACCTTAGATCGCGATACCTAATTTTCATATCACCTTAGCGTGATACAAGGATATAGTAAATAAGAACATTACATTCCATTTATATATAACCCTATTATGGTATGCGCACAGACATATAACTGTCTACCATAACGAATCTTTATTACAAGATCGTCACCTTGTAACATCAAATACAAGTGTTGATTGTCAAAAAGTCATCACCTTTCTCCAATGTTCATAGGAGGGCCCATAGGTCTTGGAGTCACACACGTGAAATCCACCTTGACTCATGTAAGAGGGTGGATCCATCATGGTTCATCCCAAAGGGTGGAAACAAGGGCTTTCACCTTAGACTTCTCTCTCAAGGAGAAGAATGCAATAACATACAAGATAATAGATGAAACTCCTTTTCATCTAAGGCTTCATTCTCCAACATGCCAAGTTTATCTCGAAGGTACACAACCTTACCTCTAGCAAGAAACTTGGTGAGAATATCAGCCATATGTTCTGTAGGGATAATGTACCTTGAATAGCATACTTATGCACTATATCTCAAATATAGTTTGCATCACTCTAGGTCAACCCCAAGCTATGTAGGAGTTAGCATAAAGGCATTTCAATCAGCACACATGAGACTCAATCTCTTGATCATAGTCCTCTGGATGCTTCCTTTAAGGTCTTGTAACAACCTCCTCACCTCCTCGTCCAAGGTTATTTTAGATGAACTAATATACTCCCTCTGAATCTAATATCAACCTTCTGCGAGCAAGTCGTGTCTTTGTTCTTTAGTTTGCATTATGCTCTTTTCTTGAATTCCCAACCATCTATCTAGGAATATCATGATCTAGTTATCTGCATAACAGCTTTCTAGTTCACATACATACATGGAATTTCATCATTTGAATCACAATTTATTTTTATTTTTATTTTTATTTCCTGGTCACTAGGAAAACCATCTCGATATGGTTTACTCCCTCTGAATCAATATGACCAAGATCCTTGGAAATCAAATAAGGCATATCCTCTAGATGTTGCGTTGACTCCCTCTGAATCTTGAAGTACTAACATCAACATTTAACCTTCTCATCTAAGGTTTCCTCTGATGGTTCATCAGACTTATTTTGAATGTGATATCAACCTTCTGACCTTCTCATTCAAGGTTACTTCTAATAGTTGTTAGACTCCCTCTGAATCTAATAGCAATCCTCCTTTTCCTGCAAGAGCATCCTCGAAAGAGATCAAGGCAAATAGCTCTCATAGTACATGTATTGAAATAAGAGAATAAGAGAGAGACTGACATAATACTCAAGGATAATTCTACATAATGATATAAGATCATTCCAATGTAATATAGATAAAGATCTAATATATATACTTTGAATATATATGCATATATATATTCAATCTTCTAAGTATATATCTTTAATCTGTGATTTCACATATTATTATTTTCTATACATATATAATCACCATATATGTACATTTATATCTATCCATACAAATAAATTAATAATAATTATAAACTTTGTATATTGTATAGTGAGGAACACACTTCTAGTGCAATATTAATATATTATTGAAATAACATATAATACTTCCTTTTACCTTGTCATGTCACGTCCCGTGATTGTCCATGCTGAAACCAATTATGTAGTCATTGTTTATATGGTTTTCACCATATCAATGATCTTCATTATATTTACTCACCTTTTTCAATCTCATCCCATCTGCCAGACTTATGTCATTGTTTAAAATCGATCACCTTCTTTCCACCATTGTCAATTCTTTTAAGATCACTTTCAATAATTTATTTACACAAATGCTAGTTGAGCATTCCGTGAAACTGTATTCCTATTTGTTAACCATCAAATAGTTGGCACCCATCCCCTATGTTCTGCGATTTCGCATATGCATCACAATGAAATATTAAACCCCACATCGATGATGTAGTTGCGCACATGGCCATAGGAGTATCTTAACACTCTCTACTCTCTGTGTCTAATTTTATGTGTCTCCACGTTTGTGTTCCTTCATGGTCACCATGCACATCCAAGGCCAAATTTGGTAATAAATTGAATATGCACATCAACTACACTCACATGCCACTCTATGCTATATTTCCATTCTTTATAATGTATTTTACTCCACACAAATCTCCAACGAAACCAATCTGTAAGATCTTTTCTACTAGAAATATATTTCTAAGAAATCAAAATTATAACGATTGCTTCTACTAAGATCCCCCTTAGTCAAAGCATGTCCGTTGGTATCTTCAAGCCTGAGGATGCACTTGCCCAAATGACCATTGTGGCTAATCTTACAAAAAATACTCACAATATTACTGAGGTAGGAAAATTCACACAGGGATTGAAGTGTGCAGTGATGAGAATAGTTGACTCAGGGTGGTTCCATTTTACTTCATAGGAAGCAAGTAAAGGAGTGTCATTTGTAGAGCTCTCGCTAGGAGACATTGAGAGTATGCATCTAATACACTGCACTTGGCAGAGATATGACGTTCTCTCTTACTCATGCCTTGCCATTCTGAGATCTTACTTCAACTGCTTCAAAGGAATTCTTTTATTGTCTTTCTATGGCTCCTTAGATAATTGGTCTGTCAATATAAGATATAGAAGAATCTACTTTATCTCTGCAAACATCCATGATAGTACACCTTGATCTCACTGTGGCAAGCATTTCCAAGTTGGTACATAGAACATAGCAAGATCTCCAAGCCGGGCACACATAGTTCAACACTTTGATCCACTCTCGACAGAACAAGTAGAGGTCCTCTTTCCAAGAAAGCTTCAGGAGATCTCTTCCGCATTTGAGTGACATCCGTACCAAGCCAATTGTGAACATGCCATTCTACCGAGCTACAGACTCACTTCTGAAGTAGAAATTGGGCTCGTCAATGCATCGTTGTAGACACTGTCGATCCCGAGCTACAGAAAACAATACGAGCTAAGTTGTTTCCTATTGAGTCCCAATACAAAGAATGGACATCGTATCAGATTCAATACAACCACTGCATAGACACAACATTTTATATCCATGGTGCATCTGACAGGCAAGCTCGGTACCGACCTAGAGAGACGACCAAATATTTCTCCCAAGTACTCATCTAGACATTGGAAGAACTCATCCGAACTGTTCTCGACATAGCCCATCCAGTAGTTGTACATTATACATTGTGTCTGCTTTCGATCTCACACCGTTGAGCCAGTATTAACATCATTATATTGTTATCGGTGATCTGACAAATTTGCCTGGAGAAACATCGATCCTGATCCAACCAGACATTGTGGTGACATTGGATTGCATCTGGCATCATAGTCTAATTAAACAACACTAGCCGAGCGCATACAATTCTCTGCATACATCTGGACACAGGCTGCGTTGACAGTCCAGTGGTCAATCAAATCGGCAAAGGCATGTCTTTGATTTTCTCTATTCTTCATTTGCAGCCTAACCTTGCTCTGATACCATGTTGATATTTTAGGATGGCTGCAGATGTGCAAATGTAATAGCACTGCCTGTATTGTATACGGTATGTGTTTTCCAAATGCAACAATCTCTCTTATTTATATTGGGAATGAGGCTATGAGAGACATGTCCCATGAAGGGACATGTCTATTCATTTTGTTAATGTTTCATTAATCAATCATATATTAGAATAATATTTATTAATAATAATATAACATATATATATACACACACAAATACAATATATTATTATTAATCAATATCTAAGTATTATGTGTATTCTAAGTGATCATACGACTAAAGCTACAAACATTAACACAGTCATACAAGAACAGTAAATAGTAAAGGCAATTTCTCTTTAGACCATTAAAATGACAAAAAATCAGTCATACAACTATTTAAGTCTCTCTGAAAATGTGTACACTATTAGCAGATCCAATCACTATAACTTTGCATGGATTTTTGTATATCCAAATTATCAACATGAAACGTTATGCAAACTTATTTTATTTATTTGCCTTACTTTTTTTGCCTTTTAACACATTTTCTCGTAAGTTTGTTGGTGGGAGACATTAGTTTCTTGTCAGGAAACTTTGGAGATGACAGGAGATGGTAGCAAATGAACCTTGTGTGTCAAGAAGTTTCCGAAGACATATCTAGTACTAGAGAGGCATCTCAAGGGGTGTGAGATGGCTCTTTGAGTTACCATGGTAGAGAATGAAGAGAAGATGAAGGTTGTTGATGCCTAATTTAATGCAAGAGGAAACAAGTGAGGGCAGTATTGCAACAAATTTTGCTGAAGAGGAAGTAGAGAGAGAATTCTTAGAACCTATCATATGGTATAGAGTAATGATGAGAATATAGAGGGAGTATATCCTTTGGAGAACATGAAGGAGTTGGTAGAGGTGGTGTTGCTAAATGCACAAGATGCTAATGGAGCATTGAAAGAAGACAAAAGAAGTGTTGTAGCAATAAAAACAAAAGTGATTTGAATTTGAAAAACCACTCATATGAAGGTTAGGAGGAGATGAATGTGCACAAAAATGCATATGTGATGGTTGTTATGTTTGAGGACGACGAAAAAAGTATAACAAATAGGAGTGATGTGCAAAAACTGCACCAAAATGGAATTGTGTCATGTAAGATGTAAAAAAAGATTTGGTGGAATAAGAAACGAGTGGGAAGAGAAGCATTTGTTGGTGATGGATGGATAATAAGGGGTCAAATCCCTTAATAGCAGAGGGAGGGAAGAGAAACACTTTGAGGAGGTTGGACTATGGTGGACAAAGGTCCACTGGGAGAATGAAAGCGACTAGGTAAACTTGGTGGAGTACAATCTATGTTTTCAGTAAAGCTTGAAGAGGTGAAGGAAGATTTTGATTCCAATGAACCTAAATTCAGTAATGGAGCATCCCAAGGATTTTGCACATTTCAAAAGGATCGTTTTATCACTCAACTCTATTTTGTGAACTTTGTGCTTACAAAATTCTTACCCAATGTGTATGGAGGACATACATCTTAAGAAATGTTGCATCATCAAAAACCAAATAAAGGTGCTCTTGAGCTTGTTGAGGAAAGCAATCTTAATGCTTCTTATTAAGCATGCCACCCTGAGATGAATGGATAGAAGATCTTGCCATGCTCACGGGTTGGGAGGCAAATGAGTGTTCTTGGGCTTGATTGAGGAGGATGGTGCACCTCCAAGGTGGATTGAGGGACGGATGCTGCCATATTCTTGGGTCTTGAGGTGAATGAGTGCTGCTAGGTTTGAGGGAATTTCAAGTATGCTACTTTGAGATGAAGCGCTCGTGGGCCCGAAGGTGTAGGAGTGCTCATGGACTTGAGGGTCTTCCCAAGTACGCCACCTTGAGATTGATGGATGAGGATCCACCCATGCTCTTGCAAGACAACGACAACCATCCTTGAGATTGCGGTTTGCAAACAATTCTAACAAATTCCTAATATGATTACTATAGGAATATGCTTTGATCACAATAATAATTACGTATATGTTGTATGAATTAGACATTAATGTTGAATATGTATAGTTTTAAATGTTATTATGGATTCTTAATATTTAATGTCCTAATATGAGTTTCTAGTGACTAATGGTCCGTAGGCCCTAAACTAGAAATATTCCAAAAGGGACTTGTTGATGTGAGTTTTATGCCACTACAACATGCACGATGAGAACACTTCGTATTCTAGGATGAAACACCAAATATCAAATCCTCTCTTGAATAAGGATGCTCATATGCTAAATAATGTATATGGATGTCTGATCAAATGAGACAACCCCAAGGTTCCTTCTTCAATGTGGATTTAACTCAGCTAGAATGATGTGATATGCTAGTTATCACAAAGGGACTTACGCTATTCATTCAATGGATATCAACTACTTTAACTTACTTCCACGCAAACAAACTGCAAGGAGAAAGGGCTTAGAAATTCTATCTAACTCTTAAGGATGTAAGATAATGTTGATGATGGGGTGAGCCTCTAACTAATCCTTGCTTTGCCATGTCAACCAGACATAGGAGGGTGCTATCTTCTAAGGATGCGAGAATGGTTTTCACATTATCAATACTGATTCAAATAACCTATGAAGGCACAATCTAAATGAACATGGACAATAAAAGTTAAACACTTGCAATTTAGGCCCAAACTAACCTTGCACTGTTACTTACAATCAATAAGTACCAAAGGGTATGGACACTAGCCCCACCACTAATCATCATTCAACAATATCTTCCATTCAACTACTTCTACTTCTATTCAACATGAAATAAAATCCTAATCTAAGTGAGGAATTGTAGAAACCATGCAATACTCCAAAATGATACAAACAATTCACCACGAAGACCAACAATGAATTAAGAACAATTTGGCAGTATTATAGCAACAATTTCAACAAGTCTCTCCCTTTTACAAAATGATAGGAGTGGGGTTTTTTATAGGAGCCCCAATTACAATGGATGACCATGATTAATTTAAAATCAATGGCCTAGATTAACTCATAACACACCCTAATTAGGGAAACCATAAACAACCAATGACAACAAGGCACCAGCATATGGGCCACTAAGAAAATTACATTCCATATCCCCTTGAGGATGAACCAATGAGAAAATAATGTGTTCCACATGTCTACTTGTGAATGATTCTGATTGGATGATCTTGGAGATGTCAACTTGGAGCTCTTTGATTGGTTGAATGATGACTAGATGCCACCTCAACTTGCTCATCTTTGATCCTTGTTTAAATTTCGTTTCTTTATCCTCTTCCTTTAGGAAATTCTCTCATTGAACTTGTCCTTGAACTTGTTCTTGATATCTCGATTTTCTTGAAGTGACGGGTTTCCCTCTATTGATCATGGACTTGTAAACCTTCATGTCCTTGAACCCTTGATGATGGCAATCATTCTCATTTGTAGACGTTTCTTCCTTGCATAATTTGATCATCCTTGTATAGTAGAGTCTTCCTCTCCCATTGTTTGGGACATCCCTTATACCTTTATCCATTACCTCCTTGGCTCAGAATACTTTAGCCTTGATCCCTCATAGGGACAAATCGGAGTTCCTATCAACTTATCCTTGAATTGAATCCTGTTTAATCCTCATAGAAAATTGATGTGAACAGGGACAAGTTGATTTCCCTATAAGAAAGTCCTTATTCTTCAAGCGTTTAATCAAGTAAAAAGTTGCCTTGCATAGGGACACATGAATGTCCTTGAGTTTGAACTTGAACTTGTCCATGGACTCCTTGTTTTTAACCCGGACTCATCCACGTCCCTGCTTGATGAAGGCTTGATCTTGAATCCTCTAAGTCTCCTTCTTGAATGTATCGAGTTCCTTTTGCCTTGTTGAGGAATTACCCATGTTGTAATTGCCTTGTTGAATCCTTCCTCTTTCCTTATCCACTTCCCTGCATTATCTTGAAGTGTTGTCCCTTGAACTTGATTGCTTTAGGCTAGTCCTCCTTCATTGCTATCCTTGGCCTTGAGCTTGAACTTGTCTTCCACCTTCTTTTTGTTCACTTCCTTGCAACTCTTTCCGCCTTTGATCCAGACATGATTCTTGGTACAAAGCTTGAAGTAGCATGTTGTAATGGATTAAATGAAGGGATTAATGTCAGAGCTTTCTAACCTTTAATTTTATCCTTAAACTTGATTCCAAGACCTAGAAAATTTTACCTTCATAGGCTGCAAATGGAATAGGAATTAAGGACAATGCAATAATGATGGAATTAACCCCCAATTGCCTTAATCTCATAAAGAAAGAATCCTTGAAGCTATAAACTTTAAAAAAATTCTGAAGACAAAGTCTGAAAGCTAAGTCTGCAACTAGGTAAAATCAGACTTCAAGATCTTGCAAACCATACCCCTTTAGATGACAAAAAATTTACCTTAAAATGGAAATATCAGACTTTGTCATAAAAGTATAAACTCTGATTTTCTGAGGACTGCATATAATAAGTTTGAAAACATCCCTAGATCAGTCCTAACACCATGTTAAATGCATTCCAATTCATGATCAAAAGTTCCAACATGAGTTAGGAATTAAATTACAAACCATCATGACAAAAAATCCACTTTCATCATTTTGATTTTTTTTTTCTTCTGAGGACAAGTCTGAAACTCACCACTTACCAGATGATTTTGACCTTCAAACTTGGTGCCCTTTGTGCAAGAATACCCCCCTAATACTCAGCAATAGCTCTTATAATGATTGGACAAGTTGGTGAATTATAGGATTTTTTCTAAAAATCTCCCCTGTTTTGGTGTTTTCAGACTTAAGTCTGAAGACAAATGTTGTTTCAGACCCCTCTTGGCCTTGGAATGTTCATCAAAATTCATCAATAAGTCTGCAATAAACTTCTATCAGATTTGAGGATATAAGATAAACTCAGATTATTTTTATAAATCAGATTTCATGGTGGATTTTTTAGACTTAGTCTGAAAACTTACAAGTTTCAGCCTCTTTGATGCCTCAGATAAATCCAAAAAATCAGGTTTTTAACCTTGCAATCAATCTGCAACCAAGTTTGGAATTGTTTAAGAGCTTGGGATTTTTTCTTGATTTTTCCAAAAATTCGCACCATATGGAGGAAACTTCAGATTTTGATCTGAGGACATACACTAACAGCTCCTTAATATCATTAAAATGGCCTTGAAACTCAAGCCTTTCCTTTGCAAACACCCCTGCAATCAGATTTGATGCAGCTTGATGAATGAGAAAAATCCAAGGAAATTTGCAAAAATTGGCCCTATGGAGAAAATCTTCGGACTAAAACCTGAATACACTTGCTTTTTGTCATCTCACCTTGTAAATTTCTTCCTTGGAAGCTAAGATAAAACCCAGATTTTACATTAGCAATTAGTCATATCAGATTTCATGGCAATGGTTGATGCCTCCTCACTTCCTTGGATCGATTTTCAGCCTTCTTATGGCTGGGCGCTTTCTTTTCAGCCTTTTAGCTTTCGGCTTCACCACCTTTGACCACTAAATCGATCCTTTGTATTCTCTTACAGCTGTTGCATGCTCTTTTAAAGTAGATTTGGGTTGTAGTTTCACCCACTAAAAAAAAGCCACCTAGAAACTCATGCAAACATTATTTAATTTATTTCCCTTTTATTTTATTTAATTTCCATTTATGCCTCCAAGGGAATTCGATCCTTATAGGGGGGAATTCGACCTTCATTAGGATTCATCCTTGCTTCTTTTCATTTGTCCAAGACGGGAAACTCGATTCCCACAGGGATAAATTCCCATCTCAGCACTTAGCCATTTTATCTTGGTTTGTCCATAAAAGGAGAAATTTGATCCCCATAAGGATAAATTCCCATTTCCATACTTATAAGGGGATAATCAACCTCCATTTGGATTTGGGGGATTTCTATGTTCATCTATCTGGTCAAAAGGGAATTTCATTTCTAATGACACTCGCGAGGGTTCTATGCCAGCTTGCAAAGGCCTCCCTTTCACCTGCTTTTCCAATGCTTTCATAAGGGATCTATAGCGAGAAATTGATCCGCTGCTCGGGGGTCTCTCCATGGATAATCTTAGCATGAGCTGGGGAGTCTAGTCTAGGCACTTGAACAACAACAACTTGGAACGAGCGATCTAGATTTCCCGACTTTGGAACTCAAAAAATTTCTAAGTGTTGAAAAAGGGGAAAAATAATCTTCATTAGGACAAAGGGGAAAATCCATACCCATTTGGACAATGTAATTGCCCAGTGTAACACAGGGACACGTCCCACCCCTTGAACTCAGGTCGGGGATGTCCCCGGGACAGAGACTTGGCGTCCCCACGTCCCTTCACCACCACCAAGTTGCCACCTCCCCTTATGCAGGGTACACCTAGAAGTCCCCAGGACGGTGGGGGACGCGCAGAAGTCTAGTAGTTCCAGTGATGAGTTTTCCTAGAGGGATGATTAGAGGCCTCCCTTCACTACATTTTGACATTTTATTCTTGTTTTGATATCATATTATCATGATACTCATTGTAATCATCTTTATGATACAAATATATCATATTTTTGATATAGAAATGTTCCATTTGTTGTTTCGACAATTTTATAATTTTAGTATTCTAATTTCTATTGTTCATTGTTTAAGTATTTAGTATTTGGCATTTGCAAATTTGCTATTTAGTATTTACTATTTTACGTCTTATACTGTTATAATTTTAAATCAGAATCTTCTATTTGCTGATAATTTGAATTTTTAAATTTTAAATTTTTAATAGTAATTGGTAATTCAATATTCAATGTTCAAAATGAAAACTTCAATGTTCAAGTATACTGTATTCTGTATTGGGTATGTTGCAATTTTGCTATGTTCAAGTATTTGGTATTATAATTTTTTAGTTCTTATTCTATTATACATCATTTCATAACTAGCATTTTAAGTACTATACGCATAGTATATTACACCCGTCCCTGCCCACCCGCCCCCCCCGCCGCCCCCAAATTGAAGCCCTTCTTTTCCCCATCCTGGAAACCCATCCTGACGTCTCCCAGTGCTCATGTTACACTGTAATTGCCTATAAGAGGTAGTATGTGGCATTGATTTTAAATTTTAAATTTTCTAGACTTTTTCATTCATTTAGAAAAGTCTCATGACACTATGAAACCTCAGTGTAGGGGAGACATGTCTTGGTTTTGGGCAAGGTCTATTCCTTGAAATAGGGACATAAAAAATCTTCCTGGAGTCCCATTTTTGGGATGTCAGGGGAACTTTAGAACATTAGAGGTTTTATAAATGGTGGAGATGCAGTTTCCCACAAAATAAGTCACTTGAATTAGTTGTAATGAGATAATCTTGCTTGTCTCATGTTTTTAGCTCACTGATATATATTTAATTGGTGTAAAATATTGGGTTCGAATATGCACATGCAGGCTATGAATTTTTTTGCTGGGTTGCTATTGCTGTTGATGCCAGAAGAAAATGCATTTTGGTGAGATATCTGTTGTTTCTTAACTTGCTTCTGTTATGAAATTCTACACTACTTATTTTTTTTTAGTAACTAAATTATAAACGCTTTTGTGTTAAGGGTGTTTCTGAATTGCAGGATTTGATTATAGGAAACTGTAGTGGGTACCACTAACACTTTCTCTAGAACATACAGGACTTTGACAGGTATTATTGATGATTATTTTGAAGGCTACTATTCAGAGAAAATGGTGGAGTCTCAGGTTGATATTTTTAGATGCTCTGTTTGTAAATACAGTTTGTATTCACAAATTTTGCCATATGAAATTCAATATGTTATGATCTCAAAATTTTGATTATTCTGTATTTATTATGATTAATTGTTTATTGCACTAAGCATTCTCATTAGAAATGTGATTATTCTACTCTTGGATGATAACTAACTGCCAGTTTACATCAGGTGGACCAACTGGTCTTTGAGGAGCTGGTTCGAGAATGCTTTCCTAGATTGGGTAAACTTTTTCCTTAGATATTGCAGTTAGTTTTCTTCTCTTAAATTTTATTACCATCTTAGGATTGTGCTGATTTGTACTGGGCATTCCTTGTGCAGTTGCACACCTTGATAATTTGGGCGTACAAGTGGCATGGGTGACTGGGCCATGGTTCCTTTCAATTTTTGTGAATGTGCTACCCTGGGAAAGCGGTATATTTTTTAAATTCTCTTTGCAATAATTTAAAGCATGCACATTTATGGAGTAATAATTGTATATACTATATATCATTATTCAAACGTATATATGATTCTGCAACAGCATGTGAACATGGGGATAAATAAAATGGAGCTCTAAAAATATTATTAAGTAATGTGAAGTGCCTAGAAATTACCTAAATAAATCATTCAGCATTCTAATTGGTATTTTCTGCAATTTTGACCTATGGTTTTTGCACCTTGTGAAATGATTATGAATCTGGTTTAGAACAAATGACAAATTGGTACAAAGTTATAATTAAGTTGCTGTAATGAGCTGGACCAACATGAGAAATAAATCAAAAGATAAAAAATGATATTAGAGATAACATCCAAAGGATAAAAATAGAATATTTTTTAGTTTAGTTCAGTTCATCGCTAATAAGGTTTGGTTGTTCTAGGGATTTAGAATCATAAAGTCATGCAATAGCTATAGGATCTGTCACATGAATTTTTATTAGGAGTTTTAGATTGTTTTGTGATAAAGCAAAACTTAATTATGTTTAGATCTCTTCCAAGTGAATCGAAGGCATTCTGTTTTTAGAGAAAGGTTTTCCTTGCGAAAAATATTCAAAGATTGCTTGCCTTTGAAATTGGGAGTGCCTCGTCTATCAGTTTTGGTCTTTTTTGCAATATTGGTTGCAATCAGATAAAAGTTTTTACTGGTCATTTCTAAAAGCATTTTTAATTATGTTTTCTTAACATTTTGACTATTTATATTGAAGATTTTATCAGGTTGATTTCTTTTTCAGAATTTTACAATTTCAGTTCAAATTTTAAAATCCAGCAAGTTTATAATTTATCTTGGCTGATAATAGTGCTACTGGAGCAGTGATTCTTCTCACTTTTGAAGTGTTAACAGCATATCCATAATGGGCTCATAGCAGATTGTTGTAGAAGTGAACTCAAACAGGCAATGGATGTAATTTCTAGCCTTTGGTTGAAAATATTAACAAAGTGGGTAGGGATGTTAGAGAATGAACCAGACAATGCAACAAATCTGCTGCATGACCTGTCCATCGGGAACAACCTTCAACACATCATTCCTCCTGTTGGACTGCATCATGATAGAAGGGAGCAACAAAGATCTTCTGGTATACAAAGTAATTCAAGAAGAGAGGGCAAGAGATATTAATGAATACACTATCAGATGGTTACAGAGAGAAGACAAGGCCACTGATGATGACTTAAGATTAAAATATGACTTTCAAGTGTACAATGGAGAGCTTACATCAGATGCCAAAAATTGACATCCCCGTATTTGATGGATTGGGTAAACTAAGTCAAGTTTATGTTTATGTTTAATTTAATATGTATCAATGACTGACTTGAAGAAAATTTAGTTTACATCACCATATATGATTGGTGTTGTCATCATGACTTGTGATGTCCAAGATGGCTGCATGGATGTGATCCTTATATGGTTTCTCTTTTCTTTTCTTTGATGTGTGTTTGATAAGGAGAATTTACAGCAAAGCATGCAAGAGTTTATGGTAAGAATTATGGAAAATTGTGCATGTGAGTTTGTGGCATCTCAACATCTAGAGCCTATATGCTTGTTGATTGTCTAAATGATAAATTAAAGGGATATGTTTGAGGCTCTTAAACCAGATGACTTAGATGCTAACTTTCTAGATTTGCGGGTTTTAGGTTGGGTAAGGGGCCAAAGCCAAAAACTTGCCAAAGCCAAAAACTCGCCAAGTCCTGAATTTTTTTTGTGAAAAACTCGACTAGTTTTCGGAAAAAACTTGGCCAAAACCTCAGGAACTGAAAAAACTGCTTAAATTTAATTAGAAATGCATTTTCTTTGCAAAACTCAATGAGAAGATGCATTCAACGAGTCAATTAATGAGAACACAAAAGAAACAAGCCGAGTCTAAATATATTTAAATGCAAAGTGGGTACAAAATTGCATTCTCATGAGGAATGCTGATGGATGGAAGCAAAATAGTAAATAGTTTCTGTAAAACTAAAAGTCAATACATCATTACAATTACATCTTCCTCTTCCCAACTCTACTAACAAATAAGGAAGAGGTAGAAGTAGAATTGGAGGGTCTAGTCCTAGAAGCCTGTGCTGGGCATTATTGTGCCTCCTCGCTCGGTATCTTTGATGATGCGTGTGGCTTGTCCTCCATCCTGGATGTAGCTCCTCCTAGCATTGGCAATAACTCCTCATTCGACTCATCCCCCTCATCTTGCTCAATGTCATCCAATGTGAAACCAAATCCACCCCCCTCCTCCATAGCCTGCCTCTCCAAATCAGTGATGTCATGCTTTGTAAACAATGGAGGCTGCTCATGTTATGTCCAATCACTGTAAGGATCTATATTGTCCAAATCAATTGGACCGATTGCTGGATCTTGTGCCTTTCTTATGCGCAACCAAATATTATATTGCACAAATACAAGGTCATTGAGGCGTTTTTGGGCTAACTTGTTTCTCTTCTTCATGTGGATGGCCTCAAATAAGCTCCAATTGTGCTCACAATTGGATGAGCTACAAGGCCAGCATAAGATTTTGAGGGCAAATTTTTTGAGATGCGGGGTATTTCCACCCTAACTTTGCCACCAAGCATTTGCAAAATAAAATATTGAGAAGTTAGAAAGCAAAGAGAAAAGTGAAAACATCATTCATCAATTACTTTAGTCCTCAAAATCCAAATGGAAAATGTTTTACTTGGGGTTTGAGTGCCTCTTGCTCTCTTTGCTAGCTCTGAAGAGAATAAATTACCCCTTGCTTCCACATAATTTTGTTGTTCGGCCACAACGAGGTCTCTCTCCACAACATCAGATATCATCCTCTAAATGCATGAGCTACAAGGCTAGCATAAGATTTTGAGGGCAAATTTTTTGAGATGCGGGGTATTTCCACCCTAACTTTGCCACCAAGCATCTGCAAAATAAAATATTGAGAAGTTAGAAAGCAAAGAGAAAAGTGAAAACATAATTCATCAATTACTTTAGTCCTCAAAATCCAAATGGAAAATGTTTTACTTGGGGTTTGAGTGCCTCTTGCTCTCTTTGCTAGCTCTGAAGAGAATAAATTGCCCCTTGCTTCCGCATAATTTTGTTGTTCAGCCACAACGAGGTCTCTCTCCACAACATCAGATATCATCCTCTAAATGCATACAGTGAGGCCCTCCATGACCTCTCCATTAGGATCTGAATAAGAATCATCGAACTTGAAACGGGGGTTGAGGAATTACCTTGTTGCAAGAATGGGTTTGTGGAGCTGATTGTTCCACCTCCTATCAATAATTTCCCAAATGGGATCAAATTTGAGTCTATCCATGGCCTTATAAAGATACCCCATTGGTGTTTGACCCCCATCTACCAAGCGCAGACACCTACAATTGAAAAATACAAATTACAAAAAGATTAATTAATGAAGATAGTTACAAATTAATAATGAGAGGCTTGAATCGAGAATAATTAAAAATTCAAGTTTTGAAGTTACCTTCACAATCTTTGCAGCCCTTTGTGCAAAATGGTTGTCGAAGACTATGGTCGTGACAACCTCTCCTTTAGCCTTCTTTGAATAAGGTGAGTCTAGTCATGTTTGACTCACAAACATTTGTTTCAAAGAAGCCAATGCACCAACAATGTTTTGCAACTTCAAGAAAATCGTTGCAAACCTTGTGACACCAGATCTCACCAAATCTCTCCCATGAGTGTTCTCACTCATCAAATGTAGAACTTAAGGGTGGTTGTAGATATATTTTGTGATCTGCCTTGCATCTTCCACAATTAGAGTCACCCAATCAAGTTTTCCTATGTCCTCCAAAAGAAGGTCAAGGACATGTGCTGCATAAGGTGTCCAAAAAAGAGTGGGGTGCCTTTTTTGGAGGAGTCTACCTACTGCCACATATGCTGCCATATTATCTGTCATGATTTGCACCACATTCTCTATTCCCACCTCCACGACAATGTTCTCCAACATTAATGCCAATGTTTGTGCATTTTTCACCTTATTGGAGGCATCGACCGATTTCAAGAACACCACATTGTCCTTTCAAGCAACCAAAAAATTAATAATGGTGTGGTATTTTCCATCTGTCCACCCATCAGAAAGAATGGTGCAGCCAAATTTTTTCCACTCTTTTTTTTGCTCCATTGTTTCCTTTGCCCTATCAATTGCATTTGTGAGAAACCTAAAAGATCAAAGTGAAATTAAGTATTAGCACACAATTTTGATGTAAATTGTAATAAACAAGAAAAACAATTAAAATTTAAAAATGAAATCAAGTGGACTATTTGCTAACCTCCCACCTAAATCCTTGCGAGAAGGGGGCTTGTACCCTTTTCGTGAAACTATCATTGCGGTCACCAAATTGAGCCAATAAGGACTCTCTGCCACATTCAATGGGATGTTGTTGAAGTACCAAAAATCAGCACATGCAATGTTTGTTTCCTCATGTGCCTCCTTATTCCATCCAGTGGCCTCTAATGATGGTTGAGCTCCTAGTCTGTTCCTGGGCACAAAATAACTCTCTATAGGTTGTGTCCCTAATGGTGATGAAGCAACAGGGACTCTACTAGAGGAAGTATAAGCGGTAAAAGAGGGGGTGCTCATTTTGTGGATACCTGGACCACGACAAGAGCCCACTATGCTCTCAAGTGCCGCTTCTTCTTCTTCAATGTCAATTGAAGCACCTTGAGATTCAGCCATGGCTGCCTTCATAGCTAATTTTGCTCTCTTTGCAATTTTTCCTCTTCCCTAGCTGCAAGTATGGCATTAACATATCTTTTTATCTCTTCTGTGGTTTTATCACATTTTCTAGTATCATGCCTGTCAATGCCTGCCAGGTGGTATATGAGGCAGTTTATGCCCCCATGAATTAGTTTTGCACATTTTATGCAAATCATCGTCCCATTCTCCAATCCTTCATAGGCATACCTCCATGTCTTATCTTTAGCACCTTTAAGATGGGTGCCTATAAATCCTGATGGGCATGGTTCTAGTGGCCAATCATTCCCTGAATCTGCCATGCTGAATTAATGGCTAACTATTGACCTAAACTTAGAAAGTGAAGACAAAATTAATATTTTAGTTAAACAATTAAGCAAACTATCTAAATTAGTTTCAATATTTTTAGACATCATTCAAAGTTAAAACAAAAATTTAAAAAACTACTAGGGTTTGACTTAAAAAAAAAACTAGATATTCTTAAAAAAAATAGTGAAAGATTCAACAAAACTTGTCAAAAATAGTGTTAAATCTTGTTCTAATGATTCAAAATCATTTCTAACTACTTAGGAATGATTTTGTATTCAACTAGATGCAACAAAAAATAAATAGAATGTTCTATAAAAACATAGAAACAAAATCAGAAAACCTACCTGGGAATGTGATTTCTCTTAAAAAACTGCTTGAAATCCGCTCGAATCCGCTTCTAATTGATTGCAATCAGCTACCAAGGGCATGGAAGCCTATTTTCTCCTCTCACTGCCAAACACAAGCATAAATTGACTGATATGTGCCGTTTTGTTGCTTTAAACGCAGGTATTTTCCTGTGACTGAGTACTTAGCTCGGACTTGCTGAGTTTTCCAAAAAACTTGGCAAGTTTTCCTGCAAAACTTGGTGAGTGAACTTTGACGAGTTAAAGTCAAAAATACTCGCCGCCCAGAAATACTTGGCGAGTTCGCCGAGTATTCGGCGAGTCTTCCATCTATGAGTCTATAGGATCATGCTACCTGCACTGGCAAACCACAGTTCAGATTGAAAACATTTGGTTAATGCATTTTGAGTTCAGTTTAAATGTGGAAAAATGCTTCTTCTTTCAATTTTTCCACCAGACAATTAAATGCTAGCCATTGGTGAGTACAAGGTCCAAAAGGAAATGTGAAAGCCCTAAGGTTAATTAGGCCCTCATGATAATTGGTTAAGGAAAATGACAAAGGTTTGAAAATTCCTCTTCTAGAGAAATGCATTGCTTACATGGTCAGCTGCATACATCAACAGGATAAAAGTATTGTTTATTTAATCAGTAACTTTCAACACTATCAGAACTGCATTGAGGCCATAGAATGGTTGTCCTGTCCAAGCCTGCCAAGAGAAGTCTGGTTGGAATTCTTAGCAGCAGAGTGGAAAACAATCCACCACTAAAAGCCATGCTATCCAAGAAAAGTTCTATTGAAACTACTATTTGGGGGACTGAATGTGATATTTCGATTTTTAGTTCCCAAGCAAGGATGGCTTGCCCCAGCTCGCTATATCAGGCTCGTACTCATGCCGCTGTGGAAGATGGTGAAAATGGTCAAAAAGCTTTGATGGATTTGGTTCACTTGAAAATGGAAAAGTAACATGTTCAATTTTGGATGCAGAATACTGAGTAGTCAGTAGTGCATAGACAGTATCTGATAACCTTAGAATTTTGGAGGTTTACAGTAAGCTGTTTCTAAGTTGCTTTTTTAGTCTTTTGTATCCTGAATAGCAGCAAATGTGCGCTGAAGTAATCTCCAGCAATGGTAAATTTAAAGAATCCGTTATGTTGATGTTTGTAGCATTGGTCAAATAAATAATACTGACTACATGATTATTATGAGAAATGATATATATATATATATAAAATTTAGATCATAATTATTCTCATAATAACTAAATAGTTAATTTGATAAAATAAATTAAATAATAATGAATAGAGATGTCCCATGAAGGGACATGTCTCTCAATGTGTTTGGGAGAGATTACTGCTCTTGGAAAATATATATCGAAGAGACAATGTTAATACATTTGCAGTGATCTTGATAACTCAACATGGTATCAGAGCCAGACTGCAAATACGTCATTGGCTGAAGGTTGCCATCCAGAATGATATAAGCCAACGTCCAGGCATTGGCCTATTGGATAGATCGCTATCGGTAATGAAGGATCTTGCTAGAGTCAGTATACAGATGGGCCGCGTGCGAAGGTTGGATCTGTGTGGAGTCCTCCGAGTTGAGAGGTGGGATACAATACAGGATGAGCATAACTCAACACTAGATTTTATTTCTTATAAAATAGAGGTAGTATCTCTGGTGAGGGCCGTACATTACCCTGACAGGCTGTGCAAGCATTGAACAGATATGTACCAGTCATTATTTATCCCCAGCAGACTGTAAATGTTTGGGACTGAGCTATATAGTGTTGGAAGTGCTGCAGAAGGGGCTGTACAGGTTTTATGACAGCAGCTGGTGCGGTAATTACTATCAATACACCTGGGCGTCATATTATGCTGGTAAACTGTGCTATTGCTGAAGCTGATTTCTATGTTAGATGTATTGAAAGATGAATAAACTCACATGGATGGTAACATTGACAGTCACGACACACGATGATATGTGTTGACCTGAATAAGAAGCCATGTCATTTATTAATGAAGCAAGCAGTGGAAATTTGATTTAAAAGGCTATGTTTGATAATTATATGCAACGGTTTCTGCTATTGGTTGATACGACTCATTATGAAAGTCGTGAATTTTATTTGGTATAATTCTTGACACATATCTAATTGCAGTACCAGAACTTGATTCTTAGATGATTGTTCCCCATGAATTGTTGTGTCCAATGTCGTGGAATTTAGGAAGTGATAACAAGCAATAACGTTGAAAGGAGGTTTATAAAATAATGATATAAGTATCTTTTGATTATTATATCTTGAGAACTATTTTTATTTACTTCTTGTAGTTAATCTCTTATTTGTATTTCTATACATATTATAAGAGCTATTTGTCTTGATCTTTTCTGAGGATGCTCTTGTAGGAAAAAAAAATTGATGTTAGATTCAGAAGGAGTCTGATGCTCCATCAGAAGCATCATTAATGAGGAGATTAGATGATTGAGATTTAGAGGGAGCAGATGGTTCAGTCAACTTGTGACAATCTTGATCATATTGATTGAGAGGGAGTTCACTATTGAAGGTGAAACACTTCTGAGGTAAACTTGATATAATTGATTATTGTACTAATGAATCATGAATGTTTTTAATGGGCTTGCCTCCTGTGTAAATCATGAGGAAGTGACGACTTCCAAATGATTATCACTTGTATTTGTAAAAGTTATTGGAAGGTGACGATCTTACAATAACTTGATCTTCTGTCATGATAGACATCTTATGATGGCTGAAACAGATCATGATAAATGATATGAATGTTCCTATGGTAAGTGCACTTTACCTATGAACATCTGTTGAGTACTTGGTGGACATCATGTGACTTGATGTTGGTAGGCCATTACTTTGAGCACTTGGTGAATATCATGTGACTTGATATTTTGCAGGCCAATGCTCCTGATATTATGAGATGATATATTTATAATTTTTTTGAGTACTTGGTGGACATCATGTGATTTGATGTTGGTAGGCCATTACTTTGAACACTTGGTGAATATCGTGCGACTTGATATTCTACAGGCCAATGCTCCCGATATCATGAGATGATATCTTTGTAAACTTTTGAGTACTTGGTGGACATTATGTGACTTGATGTTGGTAGGCCATTACTGTGAGTATTTGGAGAATATCATGTGACTTGATATTCTGTGACAAATACTCCCAATATCACAAGATGATATTTTTTTTTATGAGTTATGGTGAATATCATGAGACTTGATATTCTTGATCAAACCATATCTCTGATATCATATTGAGGTGATACCTAAAATAAACTTTCACAATTAACCTTGTGTTTCTCTCTTGGATTGACCTATTTATCCTCCCCAGCTAAGAGGGAGTGTTGATGTTTGTAGCATCGGTCAAATAAATAATACTGACTACATGATTATTATGAGAAATGATATATATATATATATAAGTTAGATCATAATTATTCTCATAATAACTAAATAGTTAATTTGATAAAATAAATTAAATAATAATGAATAGACATGTCCCATGAAGGGACATGTCTCTCAATGTGTTTTCCCAATATAAAAGAGAGATCACTGCTCTTGGAAAATATATATCGAAGAGACAATGTTAATACATTTGCAGTGATCCTGATAACTCAACACGTTATCTTGTCTAGACGAGGGCTTGGAATTTTGTACAATCAATTCTATACATTAGAAAGATGTTCAAGATAACTAGTTTGAGTTTCTTTCAGGTGCAGACTAAGAAAATGTACTGCAGACCTTTTAGATTTTTGTACTATATTCAATCAACAATATTGATTAATCCCTTACCACATGTCATTATTTAATAATCCTTGACATCTTTACAAATTCTGAAGATCTGAGCAGAACTAATAGTAGATGGTGCTTAATTCCAAAGGTCTGTGCATAACTAATAATATGAGAGGTTTGGAATTTACACTGCTTATAGATTATAACTGAGTGCAGCATGCTGAGGTATCAGAATAAGTTCTACTTATGGAGTTCCGAGCTTGTGCTGTTTCGCAGTAGCTTGATATTTCTAAGGAAATTGCTTAATGAAAATCTGAGCTTTCAAAAAATTCTTTTTCCGTCTGTTAGAAGTTACAATCTTTGAAAACGCCAATGTCTCTTAACCATCAAATTATATTCCGGATAATATATACACAGAAGATAATATGTACACTTTCGATGATGAAGTCTTATACTGAGTTGCCATCGTTATGTTTTAGAGTCCTGAGTAGCACTAAATTCACAAGGACATTTTTAGTTACCACTTGTCCAGTTCATTGAATCTTGTCCTTCCTGATTCAGATCTTGGAGTATACCAATCGGATTTCTGATTTTGATAATTTGATTGTGAATTAATATTAGTTGAAGTAGTTTATTTTCATGTTTCAATCCTTGTTAAGGAGTTTACAATGTATTGTCATTTTGTCTGTTCACTTCATTTTCCATGTTACAGAGACATATCATCAAATATTTTTCCAATGCGGATTGAAATATAATTTAATCCTTTTATTTATTTGCAGTTCTTCGAGTATGGGATGTCCTTTTGTATGAAGGGAACCGGATGATGCTCTTTCGCACTGCTCTTGCACTTATGGAGCTTTATGGTACTAAATTATCCATCACATCATCTTATGTTCGCCTGGGCTATATCAACTTAAGCTTTGTTGGTTTCACCTAAATGGTTACAACTGGTTTGTGGAAGTTGTGTCTGGTTGATGATTGTCTCGTTTAAGTGATCTACCAATCAGATGGCAATGTGGAATACTGATGTTGATTCGTCTGTTTGTAGGCCCTGCCTTAATAACAACAAAAGATGCAGGAGATGCTGTTACCTTGTTGCAGTCACTAGCAGGGTCAACATTTGATAGCAGCCAGCTTGTCTTAACTGCTTGCATGGGGTACCAGGTAGTGGATGAGACTAGGCTAAAAGAATTGAGAGAAAAACACCGCCCTGCTGTGTTAGCTTCCATTGAAGAACGATTAAAAGAGCCTAATATGTGGAAAATCTCTCGGGGGCTTGTTACTAAGTTGTATACTAATAAAAATGAAGATGCATGTCTAGAAGAGGGAGAGCCTCAGGTTGATTCAGATGGGAACTTAATAAAGAATGGGAGTTTTGAGCAAAAGGATTTAGATAGTTTGAGTAATGGTTTGGTGGACAATGACAGTTCAAATTCTGTTGCAGATCTTCAAGAGCAGGTATATTCTTTATTTTTGTTCAGACATGTTAGTTTGCATCATAGGATGTGTTGGGTTGCAAAAATCATTAATATTCAGTCTTATTCTGCTTCATGTACATGGAATGCCTATCTTGAGATTGAGCATACTGTACTACTAGTCTACTAGATTACATCCGCAAGATATTATTGATAAAAATGACAGCGCTTGCCACTATTATTCTTTATGTATTAGTTTTCTTCATTTTCTCATGTTCTTCTCTATTGTTAGTGGATTTACAACTTATCAGTCCCATTGACCTAGTTTGGTCATTTATGCACATTGATATATTTTTTGTCTTTCTTTCTTTTTAATTTCTGACTTGCATGTTTCTGGACATTGAAATATTTCTTTCTTTCTTTATTTTTTGTTTCTGCCTCGCAGATTACTATTTGTTTGAATTATCTCGTAGAATCTCAGAAGTGACTTCATATATTGAAAAAGACCATTCCTCTTGTATAAAATGTTCCTTGCCCAACAAGGTTTCTTTTAATCCATAGCGCAGTTTAGAAAATTGTCTGTGATTGAGATGCACAGGTAGCTTGAACTTCAGACTAAAATTTGGAGAATGAATGTGCTAGGAGTAAAATTGAATGAAACGCCATGTTTTCAGTTTTTTAATGTTGTAATCTTTTTGGATTTTTCCTCACATGAAATTTCAATAAATATTGTTCACAGTTTTGACTATTGACAAAATATATGGTAAAGGTTAGCACTTCTGTAATAGGTGCCAAACAAAATTATCTCCTTCTTAATAAATTAGTTTAGCTTTGAGGAAGGACTGAAAGATGTTTAGCCTGTTTAAGGTAGAATATAAAGTGATTGTTTGGTTTGGTTTTAGTATTCAGTGCGACCTGAATTGCTTCCTAGTTTCTAATATTTCTCCATGAGGATGTGTAAGATGATTTAATGTAGGCAAACATATTATTGAATAACCCATGTCAAGTACAAGGCTTTGGAGATACTAGCAGCAGAGAGCTCCAGAGACATTTGAAGGATCTAAAGACATATTGAGAAGCTACAATAGATTCCTCAAACAAACTCCAGAATTCTTCCAAGGCTAATTGACCATTAGTCATTACTAATAATGGGCTAAGTATCTATTCCATGCAGACTCCAAAGATCTCTCACAGTTATTAGTTTACCAAGGCTAGTTCTAGTTACCACACAACTAGCAATAATATAATCAGTAAATCGAATAATAATTTCTTCAGTCATGTGGGAGCACTAGAAGATTTTTTAGGAAAAAGGGTCAAGGAAAAGAGTGCAAGTCAGTAAACACAGCCTCAGCAAAACAGTGATATCTCCTACATTTTTCAGTGAAATTCAAAATCATATGGGGTTTGGAACAAGGGGAACAAAACCCAGAAACCATTTGAAGAAATTAACTAAAATTAGTAAGCAGTACTTGACAGAAAAACACCGATAAAAATGTGGCGAGATAAAAGGCAACTGAGATTAGATGAGGCAGTTGTAGTTTGAACAAATGTCCCCCTAAGAATAGGATGTTGAATCCACATTCTTGATGGATTGATCGAGTAGATTCTATAAATACATTGAAAAGGTTAGTTGTTGGTTTACTTTTTAGCACTGTATTTCCAGAATTTTTAGAGTAAATTTGATTTCAGCAAGCACTGTATTTTGGAATTTGTAGAGTTAATCCTTAATTTGTTTCATGCATTTAATGTCAATTCAATTGTTGTCAATCCTGTTTATAGAAAATATACGCATGCAAACTATCTCTCTTCCCTCTTGCATATACCTATGGACATTGCCCTGGATTGATATTTCTTGTCCATCAATAACTTGTTATTGTGGATTCAACCTATTATGCAAGTTTGTTGATCTATAGGACTACATTAACTTTGCTTCAACATAATAGAGTATGGTGATGGACTTGAAGATATTCTCACAAAAATAACAACATCTTTAAGTCTTTTTATCATATATTCATTAGTTATCTGTAGAGGAAGCTATCTTTAATCACTAGAACCTGTTTTGAATATTTAAAAAAAAAACTCAATGCCATCTCTATGGATATTGGGCAACCTTCAAATTGATGAACCTCTTCTTACTCTTTATCTCTTACTGTTGTCACCTAGACCATTGTGAAGAGCACCCTCAAACATTGTATCATGTCAAGGAGCAACAGGATAGTTTGCAATGGCTCCATATTGTTAAGACCGGAATCTTGCATGTTGTATGCAATATATTATAATAAATGAGCCTTTCTTTCTTCAATATATGACGACTACATATGGTTATAGGATTAGCACTTCGTTTGTCACTTAACCTCAATTATGACCTTTCCACGTGCCTAACAAAGATAAGACATTTCTTCGAATAAAATGCAACTTCAACTCAGTAATAAACGGGGAATGTATTTACATGTTATTTTGCACCCAAACTCTCCAGTTACAAAATTTTAATAAGTTTATACCCCAAGACATCATGTTTTGGAGATGAATAACTATGATAAGTTTCTTCAACCTTATCTCACTATCTGATTAAGTAGGGAAGGTATTGAAAAAGATAATATTTATGACATGGGATAAGATTTTAAAGAGAGCAAAAGAAAATATTACAATAATCATTTGCAAATTATTTTAAATGTTTAGTTGATTCTTGACATAATTGTTTCCATTTGTTTTAACTAATATGCATGATTAATTGGCAATTGATTATAGATTGCTTTAGAAAACTTTCTTAGAGTCATTGTTAGATGTGTGACTACACAGATCCATTAAGCCACCATACACTGTAGGCATATTTCTATCACCACACCAGGGCCAATCTTATTGTAGTGGCAACCAGTTACAAACTGTACTGATTAATGATCAATGTAATGTTTGAGTGCGGGACATCATATATTCTGGTTGCACTTAAATGATAAAACCTAATCCATGGATTGAATGAAGGTGCTGTGGTGAAGATGAATCAATAGAGATGCCACTAAACTACTGTATGCATGTTTCTATTACTTTTTATCCTATGTTCTAACAAACACCTTATTTCTAACCTCTTTGTATCCAAGAGATGAGTGGTCATTTCAAGACAATGTAAAGCATATTGATTTGATGATCAATATTATGTGCAAGACTAGGAGAACCCTGTATAGGCACTGCACCAAGATAAAACAGAGATCTGCGTTTTATTAAAAGAGTATGTACAGAAGATTATTTGATTTAAGAAATAATAGGCTGATTCTTAGTGTGACCAACAGTGGAAAGCATGTTGTTAGTGATGAAAGGTACACTTATGAAGTCAAGAATTGGGTTTCAAAGACAAAGCATATGTTGCATATATATATATGATGTTCCCATAACACTCTCAACCACAAATGCCAATCTGTAAAAAAATTGAAATTTAACTCAAAATTTAGTAATCAAAAGGATATTGTGTTAAAAAGTTGAAAGGTACTTTTGGCTTGATTGTAAAGGGCCATTCCACAAAGACATTTTACCAGCCTTGATTACAAGTAGCTAATGCTTTATCAATATTGTCAATTAAGGATTTGTCTCCATATATATTAAATAAATACCTGTGATGATGGATTCAATCTCTAAGAATAATGGTCCAACATTGAAATTAAGAAGCAATGTATGATTTTCTCTTCCGAGTCTAAGATGCCTGTTGCATGGAAAACTATCAATCGTTTCAATTCCTCTTGTTGTCGTGATCATTAAAAGGTTTCCTTGATCTCTTACATGAATAACTGATGTATTTCGGAATAAAAATATCAAAACATGCAGGTAATATTTTTTATAATCAGATGTATATTATCCTCCTTAGATACTATTGGGCGTTTAAGCCAACAATGCTCTTCTATGATTTATTCTTGATTTTAATGGTGTTCTGAGGAATCCTTTACATATTCCATAAGTCATGCTTTTCTTATAGATAGATATTTTTTAGCCCTAAAATGTAATGACTTACATCAGCATGACCATGATTGTATTAATGTAAATAATCATATATGGATTAGTATTCTAAACAGCATCCTTTACTAAATGATCTCTTTCTGAAAAGCATACTCATTCCTGAAATTTTAAAACTATTTTTTCTCATGAAGTAGGGTAGTACTAGTGATATTTGACTGTATTTATTTGTGTTCCTGAGCTGATTCAAAATTGCTACCATATTATTTTTTCAGGTAAAGTGGCTGAAAATTGAATTATGTCGGGCATTGGAGGAGAAACGATCTGCTACATTAAGGTTTGAAGTTCTTTAGGATTTATACTGAGCATATTGTCTAGATATCTTAATTGGCATTCTGTTTGCCGTTGTTTCTTTATGTAGAATCAAAACTCTATTTCCTTCACTAACATAAGCCTCCATACCAAAAATCAAGCATCATATGGCCTCTCATATTTCCAGTTAAGATTATGTACAAATTGATAAGGGGTGCTTCCATTGAAAAAAATAAAATCTGTTGGATTTCCAGTTACATCACATATTTTGAATAAATTCTTACTTCTTTGAGTTTGAATCCCTATTTCTATTTGGTGTTTTGAATTCCATTTATGAAGGTTTCCAAGGATTCCCCAATTCTTCCTGGACAGTCAGCTCATCATGAAAATTGTTTGTCATGGTAAAATTGTTTGAAAAATTGTTCCTCTATCTTTGGTTCATGTTTTGCAGGTCTGGTGGGGCTTTGAGGTCAAATTTCTCCTGTCTCTCTTCTTCAAGTTCTATGTTGTGTATGGAAATTCCTCTTAAGTTCTTGGGCAAAATTTTCTGTTCTTTGTACACATAATTTCTCTAGGAAGTACTTGAAAGATTTTGGCGTAAATCCAGAAACATCCACAATGCCAATAACACTTTGAATATCCTTTCTATTCAACTCTTGTGAACTTTATGATTATTGACAGCAGACAGGTTTGGAGAAGCATAGTAAGTCGTTTTAATTGCATTCTATTGCAAGGAGAGAGGGATTGAAATTAATTTCTCTGAATGCATATTGCACTCACATATGGATGCAAAACCTCGGTCAATAAAAACGAGAAGCACTTAATTTCATTGATTATAAAATATACACATAAAAAAAGGACATAAATCTACCTTTTTCTCAAGGATAATAATAAGAATGGATATAAAATAGAAAAAATAATAACAAAAATATATTAAAACATAATAATATAATCGTGTCTTAATAAAAATTTAGTATCAATTATAATATCATAATATAATAATGGTTTAATATTAATTACAATATAAATTGAAAGATTTTGGTGTAAATCCAGAAACATCTGTTAAGGAAAATAAGATCTGGGAATATATTTTCTGCTGTAATATATAATGTCTGGTTATATATATAATGACTGTATATATATTATATTGAAATATTTATTATGATGTGATTGCAGATTGTAGAAGCTATACCGTGGTAATTGATTGTTCTACCAATCTGCGATCATAGCATATAAATATGCTTTGCAATAGTCATGTTTTAACAAATGTGCCTTTTCATATTTAAATAGACACGACCCTTAGGTCGCTTGATGCATTAGCATAAGTGACTATTAACAACAGTCGCTTATGTTAATGCATAAGCGACCAGTTTGTATAATGATCACAGTTCAACCAAAACCAAGTCATTAAGTATTATTAATGACATCGACTCATTAGTTGATACTTACATGTTAATATAAACATCAAACATAGTTCGATTACTCCAATGTGATATTAATATATATTGTTATGTTATTATCATTATTATATTTCATCAATATAATAATGATAATAAGATAATAATAATATAATCACAACTGTTCTTCATAATCAATGTATACTATAATATATATATATATATATATATATATATATATATATACGCATGAAGCTATACCTTAACAACATCCACAATGCCAATAACAATTTGTATATGCTTTCTATTCAACTCTTGTGGACTTTATGATTATTGACAGCAGACAGGTTTGGAGAAGCATAGTAAGTCGTTCTAATTGCATTCTATTGCAAGAAGAGACAGATTGAAATTAATTTCTCTGAATGCATATTGCACTCACATATGGATGCAAAAACCTCGGTCAATAAAAACGAGAAGCACTTAATTTCATTGATTATAAAATATACACATAAAGAAAGGACATAAATCTACGTTTTTCTCAAGGATAATAATAAGAATGGATATAAAATAAAAAAAATAATAACAAAAATATATTAAAACATAATAATATAATCATATCTTAATAACAATTTAATATCAATTATAATATCATAATATAATAATGGTTTAATATTAATTACAATATAATAATATAACCATTTTTAAAGTAGAATAATGAACAAATATGATATCTTTCGGTGTACCTATATTCCTCCTAAAGGTAGGTATGCTAGTTCCAAGAGTATTCACAGATTCTAAATTTTACTGTAGTAGGTAGAATCAAAACTGAAAGTGTAAGAGAGCTTTGTATTGCAATATCTTAGGGATGGAAATTAGTTCATTTAAGGCTAGTTGTGTGCTCAAGATGTCTAAGATTATATTTTATATTAAAGATTGTGAATATAAGCCAGTATTTTGCATCACTTTTGCTGGCATTTGTGCCTGGAATTCGGTTCTCCAGGGTAAATCCTCATGTCTCCTTTTGTGATGATTGTTTACTCCCAATGTCTTTCAAGGTAATGGTTAATTATTTGCCTAGAAAGTGCAGTTCACAGCTTTCTTCTTTAAGATCTGTATGTGATGACTATTGTGGTGAGTGATTTTGCAGGTAGATGTCCATAACAAGATCAAGTTGGAAAGTTTTGTTGCCCTTGCAAAGACATTGAATCCTATAGTTTGAAGTGAGAACTAGGAAGCATGGCAAGAAATGCATAAACCTTTGATGAAAAAGCAAGGTTCCTAAACCTAGAAGGTAATTTTGTAAGCATATTTCAGTCAATGGAGACTATGAAAGGTATCATGGAGGTCTCAGGGTGAAGTTGTGTTCATTGTAAAATACCAAGAGCAAGAGTAAATCTCACTCTTTAAAAAGAGGAAGAATTCTATGGTAAGGCAGGTGTATGAAGAACACCAAAATTCAAGGCCGAGGCAAAGATTGAGATTTTTCTTTTTGAAGGAGACGTGGATGCAGAGAAGCTTGACTAGTGGTTGGCACAATTGGAGGAATTTTTTTGTATGCAAACTCTTAGTTTGGAACAAAATATTTTCTTTTTTAGATTGAGAAAGGCAAAGTATGCTTCAACTTGGTTTAGAAGTCTTTAATATTCTGACTTAAGAAAATAGGGTCCTATTAGTTCTTGGGATCGATTTAAGAAATTGATTAACAAACAATTTTTCCCAATATGCCATAAAGATAAGATAAGATAAATTTATTAATGTCCAACAAATGACCACAAAAGTGGTCAAAGGGACTGCCAAAAACAACACAAGGGCCCAACCTGTAGCCAAGGCACCAAACAGTACCTAGAGAAAAATAAAGCTCAAGCAACAAGAAACCAATAAGAACAACAAAGCTGGAGCCAAGGAGAAAGAAGGGGGGGTTTGGCTGGACCAAGAGGGAAATCCCCCAACCACTCTAAGCCGCTGAGAAGAATTGTTGAACCGAAGGGTAAGCTGTGGACCCAACATAGACACCTGGCCGCCTCTGAGAGGACGTGGAAGAAGAAGGTTGAAGTTGAGGATCCCTTTGAGGTCTGACAGATTTGGAGAGATTGGAATGGGGCGGGTCCAACTGCCTCTTGGTACCACGTGTCACAGAGAGCTAGAGAAAAAGGATGTGATAGGCCGAGATGTGTGCAGGCGTGCATGATGCTAATGTTGAAAAGAGTTGTCATGGAGCTTGGTGGCCTCTTGGAGATAGAGAGGAAGGCACTTCTGATCTGTGGAGAGATTGGAATGGGGTGGGTCCAACTGCCTCTTGGTACCACGTGTCACAGAGAGCCAGAGAAAAAGGATGTGATAGGCCGAGATGTGTGTAGGCGTGCATGATGCTAATGTTGAAAAGAGCTGTCACGGAGGCCGCTTCGAGATAGAGAGGAATGCACTTCTGATCTGTAAATCTAAAGAAGGCGGAAAGGTCCTGAGTGTAGGTAGCAAAATCTCCCATGGATCTCATAGTAAATATGACAACGGAAAATGAAGTGCTCCTTCGACTCGGTCTCCCCAATACTACATAATTGGCAAATCTTGTCCTTTCTGTCAAGCTGATGATCAGTCTTGAAGAGGAAAAGTGTATGGAGTAACAATTATTGAAATAGAAAGGAGGACAAAGTGTACAAGAGTAGATTAGTAAGTTTTGAGTAAGATAATCTGAATTATAATGCAGTAAGATACAGACGACAATTATATTGTTGAAGTAATTGGTATGCCACATGTTTGAATACAACATTTATTAGTTTGTGAAATTGGTAAAGAATAGTTTTAATTTTATTAACTTGCCAACCTGTCAAGATTCTTAGGATTAGTAATCAATCGATTAACAAGCAATCATATATGAGATTAGTAAGGAAACATGTTAGGGAGATGCAGTGCTACCAGTTTCCTCAATTAAGTAGACCACACCAAGTTGATCTGCTTGTGGGCCAAAGGATCGAATGGTCTTGGATGGATGTTCTGCACCCTTGGGCTTAGTTGTGGAGAACAGTTTCCTGGCTCCCTATTGTGCTTTCCCATCAAATACCTAATATGGTTGGCTGTTGGAAAAAGCTATGGTAAGGATCCAAATGCATAGGAATCATTTTGATCATTTGTTTGATGTTAAATGATTATGTTCCTAAGTTCAATTGCTATCATGTAATTTAGTGAAATAATACTCTTGTAAATAAATAATATTATTATTTTTGTGCAAAACTCAGGTATACCCTACATAAGGAACATTACAATCAGAAACATACAATTGAAAACTCCACAATCAGAAACATACCTGAAGGCAAATTCAAGCCTTCATTCAGGCATTCATGCAAACTCTTTGATAAATAGTCTGAGGGGAAATAGTGCAAAAAAATTGGGTACAAACAGGGCAGCATCTTACATTAGATAACATTATAAAAACTTACTACATTATAAAACCTTACTTAAAATAAAAATTCAAAACAGTAAATATAATTTAGATTTTACAACAACATTTACTTTGTTATTCAAATTTAAAAAATAAAGTAGATGATATAAAGTTTAATTTAAACTATGCACGAGTATCCAGTCAATTAAAAACTAATTCATTTCCATCAACTCCACCTTTGGGCTGTGCTGAAGATGACCTGGGACATCTGATTGTTGGTAATAAACATTTGAACTTAATTGTTAACTACGTAAACTTGCCCAATCCAAGGGAATTTTTTTTATTTATGCAGCATTAAGCTGTGTTAATGGACTGCATATGGTGTCTCCAAATATGTTTATAGCTCATCTCCACTAACAATTGTGCAGCTTTGTGATATAACTCAGAAAAGTCCGTCATTTGTGCTGAAAATGAAAAACCATTAGGAGCCTTTCCTCTTTTGAGCACACTAATCTAGCATTTTAGGGTTAATTTTTGCATTTTTTCCATCCATATGCAGTAATGGAAACCTATATCTCCTTGCAAGTTGCCAGAATGACTGATTGTTTTGAAGGCATTCTCTACTTAATTTCTCTCAGTAGACAACAGAATGGCTCAAAGTTTTTCATAATTAGACTTTTGTATGCTTTTGGAGCTGTATTGATACTCTGCAGTCTGCACTAGGTTGAATGGAAACCTGCTTTCCATTTTGAAATCAACTCATCATTTATCTTTGTTGATCCATTGTTGAAAGAGCTTTTCAGCATCCACATGTTTTGTTCTCTTATGTGTATTGGCCAATTTCAATACTTTGATTTGGTTTGGGAAACACTAAAAATTATGGAAATCCACAATATAGAAACTAGCAGTAAAATTTCTGTAGGAGTTGAAAAAATAGGACTCAATTAGATAAATCTGGTTGGTCAAAAAAGTTCTGATGAGGTTGGTTTTGGCAACAGTGCTCTCATATGACGAAGTATATAAAAATGCAGTACTTGGGCTAGACCTTGAATGTACTGGTTCATAGATCTAAAAAACACCCATTTTTAAAACTTGCAGTTAAGCTCGATAAGTTTTAAAAATATGGAAAGCCACAATATAGAAACTAGCAGTAAAATTTCTGTAGGAGTTTAAAAATAGGACTGAATTAGACAAATCTTGTTGGTCAAAAAAGTTCTGACGAGGTTGGTTTTGGCAACAGTGCTCTCATATGATAAAGTATATAAAAATGCAGTGCTTGGGCTAGACCTTGAATGTAGTGGTTCATAGATCTAAAAAACACCCATTTTTAAAACTTGCAGTTAAGCTCGATAAGTTTTCTTCTCTTAAATGTTTGTGATTTTCTGAATTGTCCATATTATTCTGGGAAGCTGAGAAAGCAAAAACAAATTAAGAAATTAAAAAAAAGGAATGAAAAAATTCCACTTCTTCGACTGCATGAGATGTTTTTTTTTTCCTCCCTTAGTAAACCACTTTTCAGAATTATTTGTAGACGGGTTTTCATGAAAATTTGCCTCTGATCCCCAAAGGCGTAATGTTTGGAAACCTTGGTGGAAGTGGGAGATATTTTGAAATCAAGTTAGGTCAAGGGAGGAAGATCCCTAGTGTCAAGTGGAGAGCGAACACTATCTTAAGGGAATGGATTTTGTTTGAGAAGCTTGAAAATCTGAAGAAGCTTTATTAATAGAATCTTATAGAATTTGGTGTCTCAGTTTAGCCCCTTTCCACTAGTTAGGTTGCCTAGAGGGGGCATGCATTTGTTCTACTGATGCTGGAGCATCCGAGGGTGTAAGAGCAATCTTGCATCAACCAAAAATATTTATTTATTTGGTTATGTTTGGTATTTTCAACAAGGGCTAAATGCAAGCTATCATATCTCCATGCACCTAGGAAAGTGTCTCCATGCACCTAGGAGAGTGTCCAAGAGGACTTAGGGGTTTAAAATATTTAATATGTGGCCTATGTGTAAAGGCAATTGTAATTTTCAAGAAAGGACACATTTTCCCCATCTTGGCGTGGAGATAGGGAAGGGGAAGAGTCATGCCTCACATGTATTGAGTTGTTACATAGAAAATGGGGAAAATGACACCTCTTTAGGTGCCCACTTTGGAAAATTGCAAAGACACCTCTTTAGACACCCTCTTGGGGGAGTTGAAATCATCTATTAGCTATGTGTTGCTTTTATTGGTAGCCATGTGTTGTTCATCAAGAGGTGACGTGGGATTTCCAAGAGGCACACAAATGCTTTGAAAGGGAGGCTTGGGCTAGTGTTTAGGCATCGAGAGTTGAGTGGATCATCTAGAGTGGAGTTGATCATTTAGAGGGAGTGATCATTTAAAGTTTTCATTTGGGAGTTGAGTAGTAGTTATAGCTTGTTGGATTGGTAAAGCCTATTAGCTAAGTATTGTAATTTTTGAATATCTCTGTTTTATTGTATTGAAGTAATGGAAAATCAATTATTTCTATCCTTGCAATTTCTATGTAATTCTCTTTGTTATGCCATGCATGAATCTATTTTGGAGTAACCCTCATCCAGTGTAAAAGAGCATGTGTTTTGGGTGTCCCCTACATCAGCTACAGTAGAAGATTTAAGAAAAACTACAACCATGTGACTAGGAGGAAAACATGATCTACATTTGAAAGCAATTCTTTGAAAGTCTAGTTGTTGCATCCTAATTCTGTTTTTTTGGTAACTCATCTGATAATTCCATCCCCACAAGAATCTTGAGGAGGTGAAATAGCTCATCATCTAAGACAAATCCGAAAGATAAGGAGTCCAATTGAATTTCTCCAATGGAAGAAAGACAATTATTGCTCAAAACTGAAAAGGAAGGTTAGAGAGCCCAACCCAAATTAGAGTAACAAAGATGAATTTGTGAGAGGATTATGGTTACCAAGGTTTCATACCTACAAAAGAATCATGGCCCCCGTAAATTAGTGCCTCCCTGATTGTGGTTGACTGACAAATCACTAGAAACCAATGTTTTGTACATGGGTAATTGGCAATACTATTTTTGAAAAGGAGCTTTCAATAAAGCAACACCCATTCATATAGACTAGTCTAACTTCTCAAAACTTTCAGAAACCTAAATATTATAGTTGTTTATGCCATTCCAAGGATACATTCTCCCCAAACCCCACAATCTTATTAAGATCAGGATTAGTTCTTCTACTAGCCTAGACATTTGGATTTTCCCTTCGAGAGTGGGTAGAAGAATCATTTTCATTACATGAAGGGAAAAAATTAAAATCCTCTTGAGACCATTTATTAAATCTGGCACTAGTTCTACAATTTCTGCCACCATGCTGTAGAAGATCAGAAGATGGAAAAGGTGCTGCCCCAGTGACAGGTGCTTTGCAATCAACAAATATTTCATGAGTCCCTTCATTGCAAGGAGCAACCTAAAAAGTTTTGTCAGATATAGAAATAGGGTTTTGGGTAGAAAGAAATGCTGCATCCTAGAAATATAGGAGCAAATCCATTATTAGCTCTCAGATCATTGGACTGGAAGCCAGAATCATTAGAATTTGAGGGCAGGGAGAGAGCAAAGTGGGTGACAACCATTAACGATGCAGATTTGTGGTCATCATCCTTGCCAAGCACATATTTGGGAGTGAGTGCAATATTTTTATGATCTATAGTAATTTTTAGTAACTTATCAATTATTTATTTACTTTTATTTTATTTATTAAACTTATTGTTAATACATTTATAATTATTTATATATTTTTAATGATAATTTGGAATTTCTTCTTACTATTTTTAATAATTAAAATTTCAAATATTATATAATATAATTTATTGTGTTGTCATCCCTCTATTATTGTAAAATAATGAATGTGTTATTAACCAAAGATCATAAATGATCTATATATACCAAGTATACACAAGAATGTTTCTATAACGAACAAAGAGAGAAATAGAAACATTCTGAAGAGGGGAAAAAGAAAGTGGTAGTTTCCATATTGAACAGAGAGAGAATATGGAAACATAGAAGAGGAGTGACCATTAGAAATAGAAAAAAATCTACGGAAGAGAGAGAAACAAAAATAGATAGATTTAACTCTAATACCCTCCACCCACAATTTTTTTGGAAAAAAGACTGCTGTCCTTGAAATCCATTTCAAAATTTCATGGATTTGTTGTCCACAAGATACCAAGTGCAGCATAACAAGAAGAATGAATAACTAAGATCCCAACATAGTAGATCCACACAATGTGTGAAATGAAAGTAGTATTCTGGATATTAGAATGAGCTCATAATCTCAATCAGGCTGACTACAAGTATAAAATGGCTAGGTTATGTGCACTACAAGCTGACCACTTCATATCGTATTACATCCAGAAGGCAAAGTTATAACATTTATGTTGTATTGGTCATTGCCAATAACTCAAGATGTTTTTAATATAAGATGGCATACCTTCAATCTACAATGTAATGGAATTTCATTACTTTTGTTGCAAATAGAGCATATTGTATTACTTTTGTTTTGTCTCTAAATTATATAATTGTCGGGCTTGTTTTGAGGATACATGCTCCTGCTTTATGCTGTGCATGGTGTTTGGGGATGTTGGGACACAGTTTCAGGGATGGTAACAATTTTATCAAATGGTGGGGGAATGGCTATTAAAATAACTTAATCAAAATAAAAGCAGCTTAAATTTGAAACATCGGGATGTGACCTGGACCGTTGGAGACATGTCCCTATGGAGCACTATCCTTATACAGCTTAGATATTAGTTACATATTGCAACCTTGACGATTAATATATTTATTTGGTTGAATTGTCTTTATATTCTTACCAATATATGTTCCAATTTATTTTTCTTAGATTGTTAGAATTTTAAGTAGTCCTTTTTTGAGTTTATTCAGACAATGATTTCATGCATTTTTTTGGGACTTTGTTAACTCTTCCTTCGTTGCTCATTTGTCTTTTTGATTTCACATGTTTATGTGCATAGATTTGGTTGCATTTTCTTTCTTACTCATCGTTGTTTTCCGGGTTCTACAAGAGTCTACAAATATTTTTTTAGGAGGTTATGCTGAAAAATGTTTTCTCTGCTTTTCTTGGCAGGGCAGAGGAGTTGGAGACGGCATTGGTGGAAATGGTGAAAGAGGACAACAGGCGTCTTCTTAGTGCAAAGGTTTTTCTGTGATAAGAATCTTTTTCCTATTCTTCCTATTCATGTTTGCAATGAATTTAAGGTGTTTGAGATTGGACACTTTCTTGGCTGGTGATGGCCTGTCATACTGCATTTTAGATGCATTTTAGACTGAATATGATATATTTTGGTTACAAAATCCAAGACATTTTTTTCCCTCAGCAGACTTAAAAATTATTAAAGGTATGGAAATAGCACTTTCTAAGGTACTATTCCCTCTTTTACATGTTTGTCTAGGACAGAAAATAGTTTTATAATGAGTCAAAATAATTGAATATCTCTAACTGCTCTCCTCTCTACCCTTTCTCACTCTTTTGACCTTTCCTAAGTAATGTAAAGGATCCATCATCTGAATATGTCGCTGCTTCTATACATAACTGCTCTATGTATATTTGCTTCTCTTGCTCCAGCTTAGTTCGCTCAATGCATGAATTCGTTCCATCACTTTTCCAATCGATCCTTGAAGGAGAGAATCATGTTATGTTTTTGATGATTTTCCTCCAAGATTCGATCATGCATATATATGGTACCAAATGCTAAACTCTACCTTACCAAGGTGGCCGACTTGGGCCCTCCAAGTAAATAATAAATAACCTTTATTTATTATCATATATATGCATTAATAAATCCTTTAACCAAGAGGGGCCCTCAAATCAATTTATATTATAAATAATGAATATTAAATATTCTCTAATATTTAATATTAGTATTTATCCCTATCGAAATTCCCAAGCCATTGGATATTTGCCGTAAAGGCCAAAATATCAACATATATCATATCACCGCCGTGTTTTGTTATGAAATGCTAAACCGATGGTTATCAGTAATGAAACGGTGTGAACTGCTTTGAACAGTCACGACTTGATGAGTCGTGACTCATTAATGACTCTTAGACACCGAATACAGTAATCTATCAGTACATAAGTGTCTATGAGTCTCTGCAACATTAAATTCTGAAATTCAATACTAATTTCTAAGAAGTCTTATCATATTTTTACATGGTATCAGAGCACTGGTTCTGAAGGATCCAAGTGGCTGATAAACTCAAGAAATCAAGATTTAGATTGAATACATTACATTTCAAATGGAAAGCATTATCAGATTCGAGGACAGACTTGAGGGTGCTGACAACTTTCAATCATTGAAGTTCAGAATCATAATGTTATTAAATCAAAATAAAGTCGAATCTTTCATAAGAGAAGACAAATTAAAACCAGAGGCGGAGCTTGACATATCAACTTGGAATGAAGGAAATGACAAAGCAATGAAGATCATCATTGATGGAGTTAGAGATCACATTGTTCCAATATTAACAAAATATGAAAGAGCATATGATATGTTCAAAGCACTAGAGAAAACTTATGAGATAAGTAATGCCAGCAAGAAATTAGCCTTGAAAAGGGAGATAAATCATATAAATATGAACAAAGGTGAGTAAATAAATTCATACTTTATGAGAGTCTCAGCTCTAAGAGATCAATTATCAATACTAGGCTATGAAATTGATGGTAAGGAATTATCATTGATTGCATTAGATGGTCTACCTGAATCTTGGGAGACTTTTGTCTCGGGCATAATTGCTAGGTCTAAATTTCCAAAATTTGACCGACTGAGAATGAATTGCCCTCAAGAAGAATCAAGACTAGACAAGAAAGGATTAAAGAAGAAAACCATTGATGAAGATCTTCATATACTAAATGTGAATACCCACAAGAAAAAGAACATACACTTTAAGAAAAGGAAATTGAACCTTGAAAACAATAAAAGAGATATGTCAAAAGTCCGATGTTTTAGATCTGATAAATATGGACATTATGTAATAAATTGTCCATATAAGAACCATCAAGCTTCATTCACCAAAACAAAGAAGAAGACTAAGGAAGAACCTAAAAATGAGAAGTTTGTGCTCTACTCTGCACTTTCAAACCAAGTTTCTACTAAAAGCACTTGGGTTATTGACAATGGTTCTTCTAGACATATTATAGGATTTAGAGAACTACTAGACTCTATGATAGAAGAATTAGATGAGGAAGTGACTATTGGTGACGACTCTGCTTATCGAGTGAAGGGTGTTGGGACATGCACTATCAAATTAAAGATTGGTATTTCCATTCGACTTACTGGAGTACTGTTTTTACTAGGTATCAAGAGGAACCTAGTATCCATATCTGCTCTTGAGGATAATGGATATAGGGTAACCTTTATGGATGGTAAAGTAAAGACCTGGCCAAAGAAATCCACTATTAAGAAAGCCCAAATCATAGGTAGAAGGCAAGGTTGTCTATATGAGTTATGTACTGAATCAAATCAAGTCCTAATTAAAGAAATCACTAACTCAAATGAGATATGGCATAGAAGACTAGGACATTTAAACTGCAAGGCTCTATCTTCTATGGAAAATTTAGTCACTGGGTTACCAAAACTTAAGCAGTATCACCTTGGGGCATGCAAAGGTTGTGCTTTAGCTAAAAACACAAAAGGGGCATTTTGAAAGAGTTCTAGTAGAACAATGTATTAGAATTGGTTCATTCAGACTTATGTGGACCAATGTCCGTTCCATCAATAGGAGGATGCAAATACTATGTAATCTTTATTGATGATTTCTCCAGGAAGACCTAGATATATTTCCTTAAACATAAAGAATCTGAGGAGATCCTGAAAATGTTTAAAGACTTCAAATCAATCATTGAAAACTTTTCTGGAAAGAAAATCAAGACCCTAAGATCAGATAATGGTAAAGAATACACATCAGACATTTTTAAGGAATTCTGCAAAGATGCTGGGATTAAGAGGGAGTACACCGTTCCTTACAATCCACAACAGAATGGAGTTGCTGAAAGGAAAAATAGAACAATTATTGAAGCTACCAAGGCAATGCTTCTTGATCAAAATCTTGACACTTCTCTTTGGGCAGAAGCATCTAATACTGCTGTATATATTCAAAATAGATGTCCACACTCCCACATTGATAGTAAAGCTCCTGAAGAAGCTTTCTCAGGGACAAAACTAGACATCAACAATTTTCGAATATTTGGTTGTCCCGTATACATACATATACCAAAAGAAAAGAGAACAAAGTTAGAACCATCTAGAAAGAAAGGTTTTTTGTAGAATATAGTGAAACCTCAAAAACATATCGTATATATATACCTGGTCAAAATTTGATTGAACTAAGCAGGGATGTAATCTTTGAGGAAGACATAGCTTTCTCTAGAGCTAGAAATTTTGTAGAACTAGAAACACGTCTCCCCAGAAGAAAATTTTACACCTGAGACTCAGAGGGAGTATTTTGAGGAAGAAGAAAATGAGGAAAAGCTCTCAACATTAGAAAATCCCAAAAAGAGACCTCTCTGGGCCACTAAGATAATAGAAGAAGCAAAGTCCTATGGAGCTCCTTTAGGGCCATTCAGGGAAAGTAAAAGACCCTCGAGATTATCTAGTTATGTAGCCCTCATGAGTGAACTCTCAAAATCAGAACCTACAAATGTTCGAGATGCTATTTAGTAGCAAGTATGGAAAGATGCCATGATAGAAGAATATCAGTCTATTATAAAGAATGATGTATGGGACATTGTAACTAGACCCAAAGAGAAATCAATAGTCACCTCTAAATGGTTGTTCAAAATCAAACATGCTGCAGATGGCAGTATAGAGAAGTACAAAGCAAGATTTGTAGCCAGAGGTTTTTCACAAAAGGAAGGGATTGACTATGAAGAAACTTTTTCCCTTGTTGCTCGATACACTTCAGTTCGAACAGTCCTAGCCATTGCAGCTGCTAAAGGATGGAAAGTGCATCGGATGGATGTAAAGACTGCCTTCTTAAATGGAACCATTGAAGAAGAAGTATATCTAGAGCAACCTGAAGGTTTTGAGATTCACAATTCCAAAACGCATGTATGCAAACTAAAGAAAGCTTTATATGAACTTAAACAGGCTCCTAGAGCCCGGTATGAGAGGATTGATAATTACCTTCTGCAGTTAGGATTTTCCAAAAATGATGCTGATCCAAATCTCTACTTCAAAATAAACAACGGTGATATGTTGATATTAATTCTATATGTTGATGATTTATTGATTACAAGAGAGGATCATCTTATTCACCAATGCAAGAAAGACTTAGCCAAAGAATTTGATATGAAAGACTTAGGTCTTTTACACTACTTTCTTGGTTTAGAAGTCTGGCAGAAATCAGATAGTATTATTCTAAATCAAGGAAGATACACTCTTGACATTTTGAAGAGATTTGGTATGTTAAACTGTAGACCAATGTCTTTTCCCATGGAAACAAATTTTCATAAGCTAAAAGAAGCAGCAGCAGAATCCCCACTTGCAGATCCTACTCTATACAGGCAGATAATAGGTTCTCTAATGTACTTGGTAAATACCAGACCAGATATTTGCTTTAAAGTAAATGCCTTAAGTCAGAAGTCAGTTCATGTGTGAACCTAAAGAGATTCATCTCACTGCTGCAAAACATTTATTGAGGTATCTTTAGGGTACTCTAGACTATGGGCTCAAATATGAAAAGATAGACTTGGACCTTCATGGATTCACTGACTCAGATTGGGTTGGAAGTGTGACTGATCGAAAAAGCACCTTAGGATGCTGTTTTAGTTTGGGATCAGCTATGGTATCATGGATTAGTAGGAAACAATCTTCAGTTGCTCAAAGTTCTTCTGAGGCTGAATAAATTGCATCTTCGATGGCTGCTAGAGAAGCAGTATGGCTCAGAAAACTACTTACTGGGTTATTTGGTAAACCGTTAAAACCAACCACTATTCTTTGTGATAACCAAAGTTGTATCAAGTTATCAGTGAATCCAGTATTTCATGACAGATCCAAGTATGTTGAGATTCCTTATCACTATGTTCGAGATATGGTTGAAAGGAAAGTGATTCAGTTGGAATATATTAGTACAGGAGATCAAACTGTAGATATTCTTACCAAAGCACTTCCCAAGGTGAAAGTTGATCACTTCAGGAAAAATCTTGGTATGGTTGTAATATGATTTTTGATTTGTATTAATATAATAAAGATGTTTAATGTGCAAACTTCTTATGGGCTCATCCATCCTGTGTACATTTCTAAGAAGTGACGACTTCTTAGACAATGAACACTTGTATTAGATATTACAAGGTGACGATCTTGTAATGAAGATTCGTTATGGTAGACTTTTTATATGTCAGTGCACATACCAATATAGGGTTATATGTAAAGGGAATGTAATGTTCTCATATTACTATATCCTTGTATCACGATCTGAGGTGATATAAAAATCAGGTATTACGATCTAAGGTGATTCTTCATATCACGATCTAAGGTGATATGAAAACTAGGTATCATGATCTAAGGTGATTCCTCATATCACGATCTAAGGTGATATGAAAACTAGGTATCACAATCTAAGGTGATATGGAAAATAGGTATCATGATCTAAGGTGATTCCTCACTTCACAAGTTAAAGTGATGTACATAATAGTTATCATTTACATGATTTCATGTATTACATAATATCACAATTATGGTGGAATATGGCAAATTATCTTCCCTAGCTAAGAGGGAGTGTTGAGATTGATAGCATCGTTCCGATAATTAATATATAAATATATGTGTACATATTAATGTATATGTATTTGCTAATACATACACATTAATATATACATATATATATATATATATTTCATTATAATCTATCAATATATATATACATTAATATATACATATATATTAATGTATATGTAATTACAATTACATATACATTGATATATATATATATATATATATATATATATTAATGTTTACATATTTGAAATAATAAATACCAAATCGGTTTTATTAAACATGATTAATGATGAATATCATATCATCGATATAGTATCGGTTTGAATATATATTGAAAGCTTCCACCAAATAGACCGATAACTATCGGTGATATAAGTTAAGTATTTAACCGCCATATAAAAACGTGAAGAGAGTTATCGACTGTTTTGTTAAAGTCGACCAAAATTAATATGCATCGACTATATCATATCACCTCCGTATTTTGTTAAAGTCGACCAAAATTAATATGCATCGACTATATCATATCACTGCCGTGTTTTGTTATGAAATGATAAACCGATGGTTATCGGTAATGAAACGGTGTGAACTGCTTTGAACAGTCACGACTTGATGAGTCGTGACACATTAATGAGTCACGTCTCATCAAGTAATGACTGCTCACTGCAGTATATTATGTAATCCATTTGATGACTCTTAGACACCGAATATAGTAATCTATCAGTACATAAGTGTCTATGAGTCTCTGCAACATTAAATTCTGAAATTCAATACTAATTTCTAAGAAGTCTATCATATTTTTACAAAATCAAATGGATAAAACTTCTTCATGAGGACAAAGCACTCAAATTGGCAAGTTCTAAGAAAGCGAGAAGAAAACTTGTGACAAGTAGTAGGGGATCTCTTCAAAATTGGAATCTTGGGAGGCAAGTAAAACAACTTCTTAAAAGCAACTTTTTAGGTTTTGCAACTCTATAAGAGAAGGCCTCTCTTATTTCGTTCTCACACAAATCGAGAAGAACAAACTTGAGGGTATTCTTAAGAGGAGAGAGAATATTGTTTTTTTTTGGAAAATGTAAAGTTTCTTAGCAAAAAAGGATTATTTCTCGTAAAGTGTGAAGGAATTTGAGGGATGTTGTGAAGTTTTCGGATTTTCTTTAGTAAGTTCATAAAAGACAAATTTCCACGAGGAGAGAAAATTCAATGTTGAGCAAGATGGAGAAATTCTAGCAAATTTCTAAATTTTGGGAAGAAATGTTTTTTTTGCTTTTCTCACTTTCATCCGTGCTCTTATAAGTTTATTTTCTGTTTTGTAGATGGCAGAGCCTAGAGGGACAAGCGTGAACAAGAGACAGTTGATAAAGAACGAACAGAGGGAATTCTACCTAGAGTCCAAAATTGTCTCGAAGTGGATAGAAGTCAAGGACACAAACCTTGGCTGCCTCGCTCAATTTGAGCAAGTTCTAGAGGAGGATGTTTGGCTACAAGGATCATCACCTGACACACCTGTTTGCTTGAATCGTGAACAACAGAATTGTAGTTGCAACTAGATTCCCTCCCACTTTCCAACATGTTGAGTTGATCGTGGAATGTGCAAAGCATTACCAGTCCAGTGATAGAACGATTAAGGACTCAGATGAGAATATCATTGCAGATCTCTCCCTGCCAGCCATTACTGAAGCATTTAGGATCCCTTCATCTCAGAGGTTGGTCTCGAAGACAAAGGAGCAGGCGCACAAAGTTTACACAGCTGGAGTTCAACATTGCAAGGAGATCATTAACAACAAATGAATGGGGAGGAAAAAATCCCGCTACTCCAAGTTGCCTAAGGAACTTGTGTGGTTGGATTTCCATTGGGAGTATAGTGATTTGATAATGATGGTCAACAGGATATTTGGCTTACCCCACTCCTACTTGTTCGAGACATCAATGTGGTATTTTGTTCAACAGGTGGTGGAGTTCAATCACATCAATTGGGCCATGTTGATTAGTGACAATCTCGATGAGCAGCTAAGGAATTTGGAGCATACTAAGTTCTTCATGAGCTCATACGTGATATATATGCTGGCACAAAACACGAGGTATGAAGGACTAAGGTACAAGGGAGCCCTCGGAAGTGGAAATCCACAATTAAGGGTGCACGACTGTTATCTGCAACTGCATCTACAGGCCATAGATGATTACACTTAAGTTAATGATACATTTGCAATGTGCATCGTGAGGACCTTGTAGAGGGGATTGCATATGAGACTGTTTGCTGAGGCAATGAAGTTGGTGGAAGAGTTCAGAGCATGGTTCATTTAGTTTTCCACCTTCTTGTATATCAGATTAGAGGGATTTTCTGAGCATCCGTACAAGCTTCCACGGTACCCTACTAATAAAATGATCCTGTTGGAAGTCACTCGACAGTTGATAGCTTATGACAAAGTCATGAAGAAGAAGAAGAAACTAGGAATGAAATTCTCACTTTCCATCGGAAGTGATGTAGTTGAAGTGTGCCCTTGTCTACCAGTAGCTAAAAGGTCATCTGATGAGTTGAACTTCTTCCGTCTACCACTCTATCCAGGACGGCTAGATTTCGATCCATACAATAAGATTAGAGTAGTGACAGGGATGAGACATCAACACATAACGCACCTTGAGGACTTCTGGGCAAATGCGGTTGATGAGAATGAGATTAGGAAGAGGATGTGCTCCTGATTGCCATTAGATCTAATCAGGGCATGCACGATTGTTCACATTCCTGATCAAATGGAAGAAGATCCAAATGTGCTCCAGAGAGGTTATAACATAGATAAGGAAAAGGTCATTCATCCTTACGATTGACAGAGGAAGGAGATTGTAGATCTTGATGCACTGACAAAACCAGTCATGGACTTCATGAAGTGGTGGGTCGAACGACAATTTGACAGGATGACTGAACCAAAAGAGGATGGGACATACAAGTTGTTAGGTCATCCACAACTGTGAGATGAGAGACCAAGGTAACCATCAGGAGGAAGGATAGAAGAAAGAGACATCCCTTCAGGGAATGCAGAGCATAGGAAGGAGAAAGGTGCGGCTCAAGATATACATACGAAGAGGAGATTGGATCTTCATGTTGAAGAACCACAACAAAAGAGATTAAGGTCTGAGAATGCACTGTCTTCGCCTAGCCGGACTCCAAGCGTGCAAGAAATAGGAGCATTCATTAGGCATGAAGAAGAAGCAAGCGAAAGAAGAACGCAACAAGGAGAACAATGCATGACTAGGCCAATACAAGATAGATTGAGCATTAATACCAATGAAAGGTTCGTGCTAGGAAGGAGCAGGGAAGAGGATGTCACAACAGAGGAGAGTCTCGGTGTCTTCTTCAGAAATATAATTGAGGAAGAGATCCCTAAGGTAGAAGCAGAAGCCCCTGCAGTGGAAGAAGAGATTCCCACCACAAAGACACTAGCTCCTGAGGCAATGGCAGAGAGTCTTGGAGCCGAGGAGATCGATACCAGAGCAGTGCAAGGACAAGAGCAGTGAGCAGTGTAGAGGGACCGAAACGCAGATATTCCACAATGGCTTAGGCAGAGGATTCAGAGAAGCCAAGAGAAGGAGGTTGACCTTGCAGTTGAGTACATGAAATTCTGGATTGAATTGACCGATCAGGAGAAAAGGGAAAAGCCAAGAAGTTCACCAAGGTCGTGAGAGGAGAATTAGGATCCAGAGTTCTACAAATAGCAACTTCGACAATTGACAAGACCAAGGATCAAATTGCTCTTGAAGAGTATCACGTGACAAAAATTGATCTTGGTCAGGCCTCTCGAGCACAGGTCATGGAGGAATTCAATGATTCAACACAAGCTGCCAAGAACAAGATGAGGAAGCTAGAAGAAAAATATATCAGAGGGGCAGAAGGGAGAGATCAGGGCTTTATGTGCATACATTGACAACTTGCCTCGCCCGGTTCGAGAAGAAGATCCATCTTTTGTTCCCCCACCAGCTATTCCAACCAAATCGGTTGAGGCCATCAATAGGATTAGAATAATTGCGTAGGGTGCAAAGGTTTGGATTAAGGGGATCAAGAATGAGGCCTATAGCCACGCCGAGGAATTAGTTCGGATTCATGATAAGGCACTGGCCATCCTTTCCCGAATTCGTTGCATGGAGGAGACTTGGGAGGATGAGCATATTTATCAGGATGAGGTGATCTCTGATTTGCAGGAGTTGATGGAAACCCCTAGGCAGATCTTTGTTGATGGCAAGGTCAGCGGGGAAGGAGTGTATGATTTCCCTCGATGGTATGGTGCAATTCTCATGGCGAAGGAAATGTTTGAACATTTCACTAGGGAGTCGGCTCGATTGAAGGGGATTGCTGAAAATATCTAGCAGGAGGTCTCCAATACCATTGCATCATTGTGGTTACAAAGGTTGGCCGAAGAAGAGATAACGATGGGCAACATGAAGGGAAAATTGGAGTTCTTCAGACTTAACTCTTTCATGAAGGATGATTTTGAGAACTTCTCCGCCTTCTCAAGCAACATGCATAGAGCTTAGGATCTATTACCAGAATGGGAGGAAAGCTTGAAGAAATTAGAGCGAGCAGTGGTGGCACTGAAATTCAAGAAGGAATCAATGCCGAGTGTCAGCATTGATGAGTTGGAGGCCATATTGAGTAGGTTCGAGGAATTCAAACACAGAGGTCAAAGATAAATGCATTTAATACATAGTGGGTATGTGTGTTGTGGCTATTTATGACACCCCACTCTCTTTTTGAGCATGTATGCGTAGTGGGCATTTATTACCCACTACGGTAGTGGTTTCCTCACATTAATTTAGATTCCCTTTTCTATGCCCTAACCCTAACTAGGGCGGATGTGGCAAAATCTGGACCATCGGTCATTGTTTCAGTCCGAGCCATTCCTTGTTTTCGAGGACCTATATAAAGGCCTCTTCTACTGATGCAGGAGCATTTTGGGTTCTTGAAGATCTTTTTTAGTCTTGGAAGAATTCCCTGTCAGAGGGATATAATACTTTGTTTTGGGCAGCTTTCTGAGTTTATGTGTTGCGATGATCTATGGAGATCTCTGGCATGTACAATGTTAGGGGTTTGTTCCTTGATGTTTTTGGAAGCTATGTCTAAGATCACATCTCTTGAGGTGGCATGGTTTGGGAGATCTTGGATGGACTGTTTCAAAGTTGGAGCTGTTTTCCAAGCCGTCATAGCAGTATTTTCCTGCAGTTTTCGTGTTGATTGCGGGACATGTAGCCGTTGATCCTTAATGAATCAACCTTTGCGCTCTTAAGGACTTTAAGAGGACCTAAAGTACTATCATCTCCTAAGAGCCCAAGTCCTAATTCATTATGAGTAAAAGGTTATGACCGTTTTGCTCGGGTACCTATTTTTAGCCAGTTTACACGCGAAACGTGGAGTGTTTCTTCTTGCGTAGTTCCGTGTGATGAAATGGGGCCTTGCGAAGTTAGGGACATGTTATTGGGTCATGTGTGGACCTAAATGTAAAGGCGCATTAAGTTTTGATCATTCTTTATTTAGTTTTGGTATCTCTCCTTAGGTTGGACCTATATTGTAATTAAAAGCCTGACTGGCCGACTTGTGGCTTAGTTGGCTATATATTGAGAGTTTGGGTTGATGTAGAGGTATCGGTAGATCATCAGGAGAGATGTAGAGTGTGTAGTGATATGATGGAAGAGTAGAGTAGAAGTAGATTTGTGAATTTGGGAGTTTGTAGCAGAAGTAGTAGCCTGCGGGCTTAGGACAACAAGGGGTTGCTTGGTGGCTTGCGAGCACAAGTTTAGATCCTATCTTGGTTGTTCCTATCAGAGTCTGCCTGTTGTAGATCTAAACTAGTTGGTGGTTCCCTGGATCTTGCAAGATCTTGCTGATACTTTGTAATTTCATTGTAATAGGCCGAAACCCGGAAGGCCTCACAACCGGGCATGTTGAATGAAATTCTGTTTTGAAACATTACATTGTTGAATTTGGCTGTGCTTGTTGTTGTTTTAATTGGCAGTGTAGGCTTGAACTGTCTATTATGAGGATCCTCCATCCCTGCGCTACGTCATCTACTCATTTGTAAAGCACGAATTTTGAGATTGTTGCCTAAGAGCTATTGAGATAATAAAATTGTCATTGGAGGTGATAATTTGATGTGTCGTGATGCTTGCTTGGTTTCATAATTCCCTCAATTAGATCGAGTTTAGTAGATAAAGTGTTTTGATTGTATTAGAGAATATGATGGTGTTTTGATGAGTTCCTTTGGTTCATACTTTTGAAGTTTTAGTGAGTCTAAATTGTCATGCAAAGTTAGCCCGAACCCCCTTATCCGTATGTGCCTAAATTCTATCGTTCGTACAAACCTTTGAAGATTGCAGCGGTCCACGTGTAGTTATAGCTTGACTTGGCGAAGTGAGACTTGGTAATTGAGGAACTTGTCCATCAGAGTACTTTCTTTTTTATCGTAACCCTTAGGAGTAGATTATAAATCTTTGAACCTAAACCCCTTTTATTTTCGCATATCCGGCAAAACCCAAAAAATAGTACTTCATTGCAAATCTTTCGATAGTACCTACGTTCATCATGACATAAAATCATTCCAAGAATTGAAAATGTAAAGCCCCTTGTGATCATCAGCAAATCACATCAACACCGAGCTTATCCACGAGTCGAGGAACCTTGGAGTTATCGTATGATCTTCTTGCAATCTTAGCATACACGGTACTTTGTTCAAGAGAGGATAAGATATCTCAGTATTTTGTTCTACTGTTTGGTGAGTCATAAAACACGCATCAACAAAACCTTTATTGCAATTTGTATCACAAGTTGATAAGAAAAAAAGTCAAGGGGGTGGGTTAGAGGAGGACTTAATCATTTGAAAAAAATAAATAGAGGGCAGTTATACAAGAGTTTATTGTCATCTATTGTGGATAGGTGGTAAAGGGGGTGAAAGGTTGTAAACAAAAAAAAACCTCTAGCGGAGAAGATTGAGACAACTAGGTTGCATATATAGGATGGGGGGTGTTGGGGGTGCAAGAAAGCTAGGAATTCCATTGGGGAGAGGGTTTTATTTCTTTTAGGGGAAAGAAGAAAACTACTAATATTGCAGATATGTTCAACATTCAATTACAAGATGTGGTTGATTCCTCTATTGGTAAGTTTTTTATGCTCAAGCCATAACATTACATGTAGCATGTTCTCCATATTTTAAACAAATGTTCAAGGACTTGATAGCTGCCAGTCCTTTATTTTTCCACGTGGAGAACATAAGCTGCACACCACCCTCCTTGTTAGAGAATATTCCAAGGTGAGTGTGTTGATGGAAGATATGAGACACATTTGGATAAGGGATGCATGCGTCATTATAACGGATGGGTGTACCAATATTAAAGAAGCCATAGATGAGATTGGAGCCTCCAATGTTGTACATATTCAGCTTGTGTGTGTAAGTTAGTTGGCTTGATGATGGAGGTGCTTTTTGGGCTGCATGTTGTGTTTGTGCATTGAACAATACCTTGAATGATATTGGGAAGATATAGTGGGATAAGGCAATAGTGTCAGAGGCTAGAGATGTGGGGATGTTCATTTGCAACCATCACCTTCACTTGCTTTGTTCAAGATATTTTCGAGGAAGGAATTCCTCAAGTCCGTGGATGCTAGATATGACTACTACATTTTGTTAGAGAGAATGCTTGAGGTCCCAAAGGTTTTACAATTAATGGTGGTTAATGCAGAGTGGAGTAGATGGTTAGAGACAATCACACTGGAAGGAAGAAGTGCGAATTGAAAAATCCTCGATGATGATTGGTGGTTCACAATGAGGTAACAAAATTTGTGATTTTATTAATTAATTTTTAAAATGTTAATATAATAATTTATTAATAGTTCTAACTTGTAAAAAGTTTTCATTCTTTTGAAGATTTTGACTTTTGTAAGTTGTTTGCACTCGCAAATATTTTTGCTCGATTGAGCCAATTATGCAGGTAATTAGATATATTGATACTGACCTCCTATTCGCAGAGAGATTTATGATACCTTTGATGGCATACTTGGGCAAATGAAGCAAGCTATTCATAGTCGGGAGCCTACCTTGGGTTTTACAAGGTGCATCCTTAGGCCCATAGTGACGTGATTGTGGAACAATATGAACACCCCACCATGTGACAACCTATGCTCTAAATCCTATATGCTATGCAACCACGTCTAGAAGATGTTGATGTTAGTTTTGTACCACTACATAACATATAGCAATTGAATACTTGATACAGCGTACCAAACACTCAACCCTCTCTTGAAAAGTATACGAGGATACTCCAAGGTTCCTTACACTTGTGGATACTAACTCAGTTATATAAATGTGATTTGTTGGTAATCACTTCGGCAGGCTTACGTTGTTCACTCAAAGATGTTTTAACTCTCACTATGATGATGATGACATAACTTTCTTCTTTTATATCATTTCCAACTTTGCTCATCAAACTTTTCAAACTTCACTTCTCAACCTCAACTACTAAGCTACTGATTGCTTCTACTACTACTACTCCTCTTGAATGGAAAGATTGGCAAATGGACAGGGATCAAACCAAATGAAAGCTTGCCAGCGGCGCTACTTCCATCGGTGCAATGATTCTAAGGGATATTCTTAGGATTTTCACACTAACACCTATCTTCCAACCCAACTTGAAGTACAAGCGGAAAGATGAAATGCAAGTAGAACTTGGGAGCAATTGGACTAGATTACCACACAAGGCTTCCTAACAAGCCGCTAGGATACTAGTGGCCTAGTATATAGATCCCTATCAAACATTTACCAATATCACCATACAACTAGCCATCTACTTCTACTCTAACAACATGAAATGAAATCCTACTTTAATTTGAGAGATGAGAGGAACCATGCAAATACACCAAAATGATCATGTATATCCACCATGCAAGGCACAACAATGAATAGAGAACAATTTTGATAGTATTTTGGCAACAATTTCTCCAACATAACTCTCCTTTACAAATGGCTTTATATAGAGGCTCAAAATTACGACGAGTGGCCAAGATTAAGAGGCAAAATCAAGGGCCAAGATTAAACCCTACAAAACCCTAATTAGGGTTACCAATTTTAAACCAATTACAAAAAAGCACCAACTTTGTGGGCCAATGAGAAAATTACAATAATTTGTCAACCAATGAGAACATAGGACACTTGGTATGATTTGATTGCATGCACATGAAATTGCCACTTCATCAACCTTATCTTATAAAGTTCATTAATCCTTGAGATGAGGTGAAGCCTTGGATGCTTGAGCTTGTCCTTAAAAATTTTCTCACCACCACTTGAACTTGCTTGTACTTGATGTCCTGACCTCGAAAGGGTGAGGTCTCCATGCACTTGGGTAATCCTGCCTTGACCTCGGTGGCTTGCCTGGATGTGAACCTCTTTGCAATTTGAGAGCCTTGCTCTTGGCCACCGCCTTGAAATTAAACTTGACCTCCCAAAAATTTTTCATCTCGCCTTCCTTCTTCACTACCCTTGCCTTCTTTAACTTTCATAGTCCTTCCAACCTTCCTACTCGAATTCGATTTGCTTGCACCCCACCTCTGCTTGAATACTCTTGAGTTTTGGGGGCACCTGCCTTCGCCATATCTCCTTAGTTCATCAACTGCTTCCTAGTTCATACTTCTTTGGTTAACCCTCAGCTACCTTCAACTGTTCGAACTGCCACGACTTCGCCTCTTGGCATAAGCATCCGCCTCAACCATAGTGGTGTAGTGCATCTCCCCAAAGTTGGATTTGGTTCGACATAGCAAAGCATCACTAGTAGTCTTGCACTCGAATTGAAAAGGTAGGACCCCATGTAGACTTGCCTCTGATTTTGTACTATCTAAGTTGCAACTCTAAATTCATGCTAATGATCCTAATCCAATCAATCTTTCCTTTATCATTTCCAATGCCTTCAATAAAATAAAACATCCAAGGATCAAACTGTGTACCTTGAGCAGAGCCTGGGATCCGACTGAGAAGCACGATGAAGTTGCCATACTTTGACTTGTTGTATTCTGTTTGCTGCTGGGGTAGACTGAACACTTCCTTGCACAAATCCATACTTATTGATCTTCTTTGCCACAGGGGACTAGCTGTCTCTCAACCTCTCTCTTAATTGAATCATATCAAGGGTACCAATGTTGGTGTCTCCAACGTGTCTCAGTTTCGAGCGGAAGTTAGAATTGGATATCATGACTTCCTTGTCTCCTATTTTAGCATTAGTTCCTTTGGGTTGCTTGCTTGCATTGGCATCCGCCATCCTAAACCCTTATCACTCCCCGCCTTTCTACAATGATGGTGGGTCTACACTTATCATTCCAAACTTCCTCCTAATGAGATGGAAACTACACTTATCACTCCCTGCCGTTGCCTATGAGATGGACTACACTTATCACTCCAATCTTCTTCCTAGTGATGATGATGAAGACTACACTTATCACTCCCCGCCGTTACCTATGAGATGGGCTACACTTATCACTCCAATCTTCTTCCTAGTGATGGGATTACCACTTATCACTCCCCGCCGTTACCTATGAGATGGACTACATTTATCACTCCAATCTTCTTCCTAGTGATGAGACTACCACTTATCACTCCCCGCCGTTACCTATGAGATGGACTACACTTATCACTCCAATCTTCTTCCTAGTGATGATGAAATGATGGAATGCAAGCAAAAACTTGGGGAAAAAAAGCTAATCAAGACAATCGAGTAATCAACCTACTAACCAAACTTCTAACTCTACTTTTGAAACTAATTTTCAACACTTAGCAATAGTACCAATGAAGTGAAAACAACTAAGAAGAAAGGGTAAGATAAGCCACTCACCGGTTATGAAAAGAAAACCAAATGTAGATGCCTTTGACTTGATAACTCTTCCTCTTGAATTTTCCGGACTTGCACCCTCCATGAAATTTTGAATGTTATCTTGATGCAATTGCCTCGTCAAACAAAATTTGATGTCCTCAACCTTGCCAAAAATCCAAACTTCACACCACAATCCCTTACTAGTCAAAAAATTCTGAGAATAAGGCCTTCAAATATGGATCCAATCCTCCCTCCAAACACCTCCTCAAAATTCTGGAAATGACTATGTCTAATCAATTAATCCACCTTTGTTGAATTCTGGAAATGATATCTGTGATTTTCGGATTTGCCCAAAATTTTTGGAAAATTGCCTTCAAAAATCGAAATTAGGGGATGGAAAGTGTGGGAAAAGGGCCCTCAATGCATCCACAACAAATCTCTGCTCCTAATCCTTGCCAAAATACTGATTTTAGGGCCTGGAACTGCCCTACGAACACCTCCAAATGCACCCTCTACGCCCAGGCCTGCTTCCCAAAGCAAAGACGCCACTCCAACACTGAGATCGCTGCCCAAAGAATGATTGGGATTGCTGAAAATAGATGAAAAAGTCGCTGCCAAGAATCTCTGTTTTCGCTCCCTTATAGCAGAGAGGAAACACCGAAAATGAATGTGAGAGAAATGGAGGAGGAGTCTCTCCATTTATACCTGCCGTTAGGGCCTATTCCAGGGCCGACCTGCCATACGTTTGGCAAAACAAACAATTAATTATTGCAAAAAATGAGGGCCGACCTTGCAAAAAGACAATTAATTTCGAATTTTAAAGAAAAGTTTATTAAAATAGTTTCGAAATTAATTAAAAGCTGGGACCTATTTCAAATTAAAACTCTATATTTCAATTTCCTTGACACAACATCCAATTTTATTTAAAACAAGGCCCAATGCCAAAATCGAAAATGCCAAGGAATTATTTGAAAATCGAAAATATGAAAAGCATTTCCAGATTTAAAACTTCTCAAACATTTTAATATCCAATCATTCATTGAGATCGAAAATTGCCACTAACATTTGCAAATTGATTCTAATGCTTTGCCCAATGAAAATTTCGATTTGATGCAAAGAATTGGCAAACAAGCAATCTGATTTTCGAAAATTAATTCCAAATAGCAATTAAAAACAAAATCGAAAATCCTTAAGATATTGAAGATGATCTATTAGATTCTAATGAGATTTTGATTTGATGAATGCCTCAAATTTGGATAATCAGTTTTTAGAAATTGTTAGTTCCACCCAAAATCGAAAATTCAAAGAAAATTGATAATGCCATGAAATTGTTATTATCTTAATTGCTCTTTCAAAATTTCGAACCTTCAAGCATGACCAATTTCAGATTTGAGCAAAGAATTCTCAGCACTCAACTTGCCAATTCAAACAAAATAGAAATCCCATCATTAGCAAAATACTATTAACAACAAAATTCCATGCTTTGCGAAAAATTCATCATTTCATCAATATTTTCGAAATCATACCCTCATTGCAAATCAAAATCGCTCAATCATTGAGATCCATGCAATCACAACTGAGTCAAGAGGCAAGGCAAAAATCTAAGTTCAAAATTTTAAAACGGGGGTCCCCATAGAATGGGGCGATGTTGTGAAACCTCACAACAGAAGAGTGCCTCCATTTGATGATGAAGAGGTGAAAGAAGGGCTCATGAATGCCCCCTTTGAAAATTGTATACTGAAGAGGAGTCTTCTTTACTTTGTACACAATGGCTCGCATTTATCAATCTTTATGGTCCAAACTCTTCAATAAACTAGAGGCGAAGTTAGAGAGATCTTTGTTAGTTGATACCGATCCTATTGGGTAGTGGACATGGCATAGAAATGATGCAACAGAGCTGAGGTTACTTGCCATTCGCCTTCTTGCATAGGTTGCCAATTTTTTTGTTGCAAAGGAAAATTGTTCCAAATTTTGCTTCATCCAATCAATCAAGAGAAACAACCTTACCTCTAGACGATTGGAGAAGTTGGTGGCCATACACAGTTCTTTGCAGCTGTAGGATCGATAGACTCTTGAGTATTTTCAAATTTCAGCCTTACATTGGGATTGATCTTGAAGGCACTATACAAGTTGATGAGGAGACACTAGAGGGATTAGTTGGGGTGCCATTGCCTGAGGCAACCTCTTATACTGGAAATGACTCAAAACTCTAGCTCTAATTTTGATATTGACCTACCAGTTGCATATGCTAATTTAGATTTGGGACAACCATATATTTTCTATGTTTTGTCATTTTATAGTTTTTCAATGTTTTTGTCACTGTATAGTTGCAACTTGCAACCTTTGGGCATTTTGCTATAATTCTTTTATAATATGTATGCACATTGACAATGAAAGCCTTTATTTATTTTTAATTTGTTTTCCAGTTCTCATATGCAATTTTTATTCAAGTCTAATTTTATGTATTGAGCTTCTATAATGTCTATGATGAATGCTTTATCAATGTTATCATTATGATATGAATATTTGGAATTTCTCTATATTTAAAAAAAAATCCCTATTTTTTAATAGCCATCCCTTTCTGTCCCCTGAAAAATGACCCAAAGTAACATATTAGAAACAATCGTGTCATCCCTTGCTGCCCTTGTCCCCAAAACATGGGGGAGCATAGATTTCAAAATAAAACATATGCTTGATATATAATGTTTAGCATATATTTTTGTACTTTTATAAGATTTGTCATATATGTTAGTTGCTCAAAATCAATCTGTTATGGCTTTGTAAGTAGAATGACCTTGAATATGTTAGAAATATAGGATCTTGATAGAGAAAATCTAATGTCTATAAATGTGCTGTTTATTCATGTATTTGCTGAGCAAAGAATTTTTACTAAATCTGTATGGTATGATTGCAGAGGAGAAGACAATGCCGTGTTGATTGATTGCTTTCCTCTAATCATACGAATCATATAAATATAATGTGAAAGGCCATATCTATGTAGAGACATGACTCTACATGGCTTAAGCCACGTAGAGCCGTGTCTATACGTAGACATGCCTTATGGTAATACCTCTTATCAACAGCGTTTAATTCATGCAGCCCTTCGTAACACATACTAATGTTACATTAACTACCTTGCGGTAGTTAATGTAACATATCATATATAAATATGATATGTTACGTTAACTATTGTTCGATAGTTATGTAACAGCATTTATATATGCTCAGGGCTTTATTAAATATCGACTGTGTCGATTTAACTGCAGACAATATTAACTCTGTTTCAATATCGAAGATGGTCGATTATTATATATTAACAATAAGAATATATATATATATATATATATGTATATCTATGTATGTACATATAATCGACTATTATATTAAGCAACATCAATATAATTATATCAATCAATTTGATGCTATAATTTAACAGAATACAAGAAGAAATAGCAAGTCAATCTAATAACTTTCCAAGGGATGGCTGGGAAAAGTTGTCATATTCAAGTGTTTTTGTTGGTGGTTTCTTTGGTCCAAGTATTGGTTGGTGGTCTCATTGGGAAGACTGGGTTTGCCTAACACAAGTGATTTGGCTGGTTCCGAGGGGCTGTTGTTGTCCATTTATAGTTATAACATGGTTGGAATGGATAGATTAGCCATGTGAACTATAACTACTGGCAAACACTACCAAATACCAAATTGAAAGACAAGAATGTATACACTAACCAAATTGAAATGGTAAATACAAAACCATATCATGCAAGAAAGTGAAAAAGGCAAGTTAAAATAAAGAAAAGAAAATAGCAAACATCCGATTTATGAATGCTGGTTCTCGATAAAGGAAAGATAAAAATAAACAAGTATGTGGTGAAACTACTTGTGATTCTTTCAAACAAGAAGTAACCTGTGATTTTGTTGTGGGAATCATAATAGGGGAAAGAGGCATACCTGTTCTCTGTAGCTTACTTTTATGTTTCATAAATGTAGGGGAAAAATATCATAAGACCAATCCATGAGACCTGCATTGACAATATTGAAAACTAACATTTTCCAAGAAAGCAATATATATCTAGGAAATCATTTTTTAATGTTTATGTAAAGTTAAAAAACAGAAAACAAAATACTCAAATGATGCTTTGAAAACCTATGTATCATGCAAGAAAGCTTATGTGTCATGCAAGCTTCTATACACTCAAAATTATAATTGTTGCTACCTAAATGAGCAAGTTTTTCCTTCTTATAGTGTGTTTTATAATGGCTGCAACTAAGTTGAACAATAGATATGCTAATAATGTTGATATCATTGTAGTATGGAATGTTAAAAGTGTAAGTGTAATTCCATTATTTAGATTTAAAAATTTGAAAACTTGGCAAAATAATTAAAAACATAGTATTTATAAAAATAGAGGAAAAAGCTGATTTTGTGGACTTACATCTAATATACTAAATAGAGATAAAACAAACTTAATTTTTTTAAAAACATGAAAATCACTAAAAATGCCTGGGGTTGAAAAAAATCTATTTTACTTTTAGATTAGATGATTTATGCTAAATACAATGGGCTTAGCTGTAAAACAGTAGGCCATGCTGTTATAGTATATGGCCTACTATTCTAAAGGCAGCTCTACTCTTTTAATGTAAACCTTCATTAGGGTAGAACTTAGAAACATAATTTATTAATCTCCCCTCAAGTTGAAGAGGATGTAGAGAGGATATAAGTTTAGATACAAAATTCCCTCATCGGTGCACTTTGTCAATGTCATGCAACTTCCTTCATGGGTTTTGGCTGATGGGAATAACACAATTGTGGAATTTGAAGTTTTCCACTGTATTCTGTGTACAGTATTTGATTCATTAATGATAGAAGATTCCTTTTGATATCTCATTGATATTGAATGTGTAATGGTTCCACTACGTATGTCCATTTCATTCCCATTAGATGTTCAACATAATTCACTGACTAGAGCAATTCTTATTCACACACCATTCAGAGAGACACCATAAATTGAATATTTGATGTCAACTTTATCTTGATTGCTGAGCTTATGGATCTTTAAGGTTCAGAATTTATTCCTGCAATTGATTTCATTGATACCTTCCAGATGGTACTCTAGAGATATTGCTGGAATTTAAGAAGGGCCTCTAACTAATTTGGTATTGTGGAGTAAGAAAGGGGACCTTGTAGAATTTATAATGCTTATGTACCTTTTGTAGCTTGAAGATGCAGTAGAAAGTGATCTGTTAGTTTAACACTACACTTTTGAAAATTGCTGTTTGTAAATTACATGACATTTTGGATCACATCTTATTCTATTTTGATATAGAAAACTCTTTCTATTTTGTGTTGCAGCTAGAACAACTGGAATCTGAAATGGAGAATCTGAGGCAACTTTTGATGGAAAAGGAAGAGCAAGAGAAAGTTATGCTTGAGGTTGTTTGGAGTGTTTGATTGCTTTTGTGGTATTAAATGTTAGACTTTCTTTTCTCTTTATCTGTTCCTATATGATGTAATCAGGGATTGGTACAACCTTTGATGATAAATTCCCGCTGTATCCTTTTATCAATCTTTTGAGCATTAGGAATTTGCACAATGATAACTTCATAGGATAAAAAGGCAGCCGAATTTGTCTCAATATTGATGTTATGACAATCTGTATTATGCTCAGGTGATGATGCGAGCAGAAGAGGATCAAAGGTTTACTGAAGATGCACGTAGATTTGCAGAACAGGATGCAGCTGCACAACGGCATACTGCAAATCAGCTTGAGGTTCCCATTTTTAGGCTTGGAAAAATGGAATATTGTGCCATTTAAAATATTGTCATTCTTGGATGTTTTACTCTCTTATATGTCTAATAATGCATCAACAATACTGAATGTCAAAGTGTAGAAAAGCAGAGAGTTTCCAATTATGGAACACCTAAAGCAATCTGGTGACGTGATATAGGAAACTCTTTCTATTTTGTGTCGCACCTAGAAAAATTAGATGGAACACCTAAAGTAATCTTTTTAAAGTGCGTGATGTTGCTCAGACTGACCAAAACGATTTGTTTTCAGCCTATTTATTTATGAAGATTATGAAAATGAACTACTTTGCTTTCCTTTAATTTTTCGAGGTAGCCTAGGACCACAGAAGCAGAATTTAAAGATATTTTCAACCTAGGATGACATTTTATGACCCTCCAATTCAAATGGAAGAGCTTAATTATATGAAGATTTTTATTCGGATAATTCAATGTCAGACCAAGGACGATGCAGGACAAGAAAATATCTAGATAAGTTTTTTTTTAAAATCCCCTTTTTCTGTAAGTTGCGGCTACTTGGATTTGAGGGATTCGACAGACAGAAGAAAAAGGTTGGCAATTAGTAACCAAACTCTTGGCCTCTCAAGAGTTACACTATGACAAATAAAGCAAAAAAGTTTAAATTTAAAAACAAAAGCCTAAATTGATGCAAAGTTTAGAAGATTCACCCAAAATGAAGATATACTGTTTTCTCGAACTGTTGAAAAGGAAAGAAATCCAAGTCTGGACAGCAGCCTAAACATATCATGAAATGGCTCAACTCTCAATATCAGTCACTTCATATTTCAGAATTGATGAGTTTTTACAGGGTTTTTCCAAGTTTAGTACAGATTCTGGTATATTTGGTCCACTTATCTTGGTTGTGTATATGGATGAGTTTATTATTGTACGTGCTTTGTACACTTTGTGACGTGATATGAGGAGAATTTGACCTGTGAAGCTGACATGATGGATGTGATGAAGTTTTGCTTCTATGATGGATTTACAGATTTTGCTTTAGGTTTACAGAGGGTGAACATGATGACAATGCTCCTAGCAGAGAGGAAGTTTAGTATATTGTGGTAGTCTCTTGGCTTGGTGAAGAACACCTTCCTCACAAAGTGGGAGTGTAGAGTTTTCCCCTAGTTGCTCGATCTGCGTTCTTCTCAGCAGATGCACACTTCAGCCACTGTGTACTTCAGCAGGTCCAGACCCATGCACAACCGAGAGCAGCGTGGAAAGATTCCATGCGAGAGAAGATTAGCAATGAGTTATGTAGGAGAGGTTGCATGTGCCAGTCTCATCATTTTCTCAAACTAGAATGCTTTATAGATTTTTCAGTGATTCAGGAGAGTGCATATGCATGCTTCTTCAGAATTAGAAGACACTTAGAGTTTGTTTTTGCATTAAGAAATTTAATTCTCAGTGTAGATTTAAAAATCTAATTCAAAACTGGAATGAAGTTCAGTTTTAGAAGTCCTGAGAGATCTGCATGTAAAGGTGCAGCAGCCTTTTCTAGGAATCCTTGGATAGAGTTGCGTGCATGCATTTGCCATCCTTATTTGGAAATGCTGTTTCAAGTTAGGAAGGTGCTGTTTTCTGTTCTTAGACTATATGCTTTGCAAAAGAAGCTTTTTTAGTAGTGAATTAACTGCTGTTGTAGATTTTTATTGTTTTCATTTGTTTTTTGTTATTTTGTATTTATTAGATCTTTTTTGCTGGGCATCATCTTTAGACACAGTTCTATTTTAAGCTTAAGTACGTAAGTTGGGAATGTTCCAGTTTTACTGGCAGTTTGACTTATGTGAGGTAGGTTGTACTTCCAGTTCCTAGCCTACTTCATCTATAAAAAAAGGCAGGGGTGTGTGATTTATTAACTCATTGCAATTTTGAGCTAGTGCATTTTTTTTCTTTTTCATATTCAAATAGCAGACATGCACAGGCTTGAGAGTTCAATACTGTGTATCTGTAGGTCATATTTTCTGCGTGTTGTGTTCTTAGATTCTTACATTGAGAATCGGCAGTTTTGATAGGAGTTATTAAACTAATTACTCTTGAATTCGGAATCAGTAGTTATGATAGGAGATATCAAATTTAAATTTCCTAGTGTTTAGAGTTTAGTTTTTGAGTGTCGAATTTACTTACCATGGTCTGAATATCCACTTCTCCAAATATGATTTTGGAAACTTGAGTGTTACATATAATGTCGAGTGGAATGACCCTCTTTTCCAATTGCCAAACATCTTAGAAACAGCATTGAAATAGTTAGAACCATTCTTTGAAAACTCTGCAAGTACTCATAGGCGGCGATATAATCCTCCGGAACAAACGGCTCGGCTCTATTTTCATTGCTCCCATGGGGTACCCCAACCCGGGATTATAATATGTTATTGACATGGGAGGCTTGTATCGTAACTTGATTCCTCAAGTATCCAACTTGAACTTGAGAGATGAATATGGATCCAGATGCAGGCTATGCACAAGCAGCAGGTAGAGAGAGATGCTGCACTGGATAGAATCTCTGTCATGGAGATGGTTTAAAATATTATTCTCATTGGGGATGATCTCCTTTTGTCCTTCCCAAATTTGTCTTCCTTTTCCCCTGCCCTATAAATCTAACCCACATCGCACACATGGTTTGGGTAACACTGGATTGGCAACACCAACCAAGGAGCCCCATTAATATCCCAAATAGCCCTGTAGAAAAGTTAAATCATTGAAAGATTTGCAACCCCATCTCACTTTTATTGTCATGCGTTTACTTCCCAAAATGCTAGTGCCAGTTAGCTTTACCATCCTTTTTGAACCCTTGGACTGCACCAGCAACAGAATATTAGTAACCCAACCTCCATCATGATTGTTGAACGCACAAGACCCCTCTTCCCCTAGAAAGGATAAAATGACTGGAGACAGTGCCCTTGCTGGTTCCTTGCTTCTTATCAACAGTAGCATCTAACTTCTCAATGGCAATTTGGGACCCTAAACGACCTCACCACACTCCCAATCTTGACAAGCTTCTGAAATTGATTTAGATGTGCTTAAAATTCCTTGGTTCTGTTTTGCAGCAACAGATTTGCAGAATTGGGCTTCTAGAAAATATATTATATGAAGACATGGAGATTTTGCAGTAGCAAGTGCCATAATCCTCTTGCAAAGTGCAAGGTATCTCAGGAAGAAGCTTTGAGAGGATGTAAGAGCTATAATGCTCCCATTTGATGTAGCCCCCAATAGGGATGCATGAGACAAAACTGGGAGAGATGACAAGAAAGGCTACACCCAGTGAACCCTGGGGACACGCCCCCCCCAATTCCCTAGCATTCCCAGAATAGGGACGCACTAGGGACGAGGGGATGGTGTTCCCAAGTCCCCAGCAGTGCCACTGCAAATTGAGCCCGCCGCTGGAAACGTGGGGACATCCCTGCGTTCCTGGAACGCTGAGGGGATGCAACCGCGTCCCTCGAGCGTTGCGGGGACGCCCAGGGGTCCCCTGCCATGACATGTTTAAAAAGTAAATTTAAAAAAAAAACACACATTGTTATTGCATTTTTTGGCTCTATTCGAACCCTAGGGGTATGTGGACCCCATCTATGGTCTTATATTCTTTCAAAAGGCCTCTAAGCTTCATTTCTATTCACATTTTCATTTCTATGCGTTTGCGACAGCAAGAAGAAGAAGAGTGAAGAGCTGAGAAAAGGGTGATTGTAGGAGTGAAAAGAGTGATTGCAAGTCAAAGAGGAGTGACAAGGAACAAGAAGAAGAGGATGATACTTTTGATATCTATTATCATATGATAGATAGAACTCTTCCATTTGCTGATTTGACTATTTAAAATTTTATTGTTCAATGTTCATGTTCCATGTTCCATGCTATTGAGTTCAAGTATTTTACTATTTAGTATTTAGTAATTCTAATTTACTATTTACATCTTTATGTCTTGTACATCTTTTCATAACTAGCATTTTAAGTACCATATGTATAGTATATAGAATACACACACACACAGCCCCCCTCCCCCCTCATGTCCCCTGCCGTCCCGAAATTGAGGTCCCTTTGCCCCCCCGCCCCGGAAACTTGTCCCCCCGTCCTGACGTCCCCCGGTCTCCCAGGGTGGTGTAAGTATGGCTACACCCCTTTCCCTTGAACTGGCCAAGAGCCCCTCCCTACCTTGGCATCTAAAAGACTCTTGTTGCTGTTGTAATCTGGATTTTGTTACTTGAATTTGTTCATTTGGTATCAATTATCTCTATGATAGATATCTAGTTAAATTTTTATAATTAGGCTTATTGTTACTCTACTTACCTTGTGTTTCCTTCCTAACAGACTTCCTGTTCCTGCTGTTTCTAATCTATTGGTCTTTTCCATCCTTTGGCTTGATCCTAGGTTTTTTTTGGGTACTTCTGCATGAACATTGAACTGTCCTAAATGTCTTAGGCATTGGCAAACTTATGCTAGTGAAAATAATATGTCAAAAGAGGTGCTGCATTGAACAAGTAGTGGAGCCGACTTAGATTTTACTATAAGGTAAAATTATACTCTTGCTTCTATTTATAGTTTTGTATCCTGCATAAATTGTAGCTATCTGTATAAATATCACCTTCTATTGGCTCCTGACCAAACTTGAGTCAAGTTATAGCTGATCATTTCATTTTGTCTGCATTTAAGGTAGAAAGTATATGGAATTATACCTATTTATTTATACCCGATTTTTGTAAACTAATCGCCAATAAAAATGTCTATGTTGCCCTCCCTTAAAGATTATCCAAATAAATTTCATACAAGCTGTTCCCAGATTGTTAAAATAGCATTTAGTTCCTTTTCACTGACTGCACAAACCCTGTAATATCCTCAAATGGGGATAATAGAAAAACAACAATATCTCCAAAAATAGGTCACAGAAGATTATGAACTTTTATTTGCACATGAGAAATTCTTCAACAAGCGCAGATTTACATTCAGATTATTGAACTGATTTTTCTACTAATATAAAAATAATTCTGAGTATAGATTAAAGTGCAGAAATTCAGTTTAAATCTGCTCAGAAATGTCAGAAATGATTCACATTGGCTTACTTTTATTTTTCGGAGATGAAGATAATTAACAGTGTGCAGATTTAGACACATACCTCAGAAATGTCTTTAACCCCTAGCTGTCCTTAAATTGAGAGTTCACATGAGGGTTAAAGTCAAACAAATTATCAAAACTTAAACATCAATACTATGGGACAGCCATTGGACATCCCCCATTTTGGAACAAGACAAATAAGCCTGGGGACCCGGGTAACACTGTAATTTATGCTTTGTTTAGGAATATTAACTTATGATTTCTTTTATGTAAAACATTGATATTTTCATGTGTAACATTCTTTTGCATTAGTTGATTTGTTCTTTTTAACTTTTAAAGTTTTAATGTAATTTTGTTTGAGATGACGATTACCAATTTTATCCTTTAATTTCGTAGCTATCCATTTTGAGCCTATATATGTAAATCATTGGATTTATCTTCCCTTGATGTCAATATTTGTATTCGTGATGATGATACATTTTATCATTTTATTACATAGCTACTCTCTTTGAGCCAATATGTGTAAATCGTGGGATTTATATTCCCTTGATGTCAATATTTGTGTTTTAAATTTTTTGTGTTTTTTTTCTACAATTAACTACATAATGCTGTACCTTTTAGAGCCATAATGATTTATTCCCCTTGTCAATATTTGTGTTTTATTTCTTATCGTGCTTTCCCCTGCAATTAGCTACATAATAATGGAATATGAGATGCATTTAATAGCATCTTTGTTATATTGGCAGGCAAAGTATGAAGATGCCATGAAGCAACTTGCTATGATGGAAAAGAGGGCTATTATGGCAGAAAGCATGTTGGAAGCTACATTGCAATCTCAACCTAGTCAGCCAACTACAACAAGAAGAACACCTGATTCTCCACAGGCAGAAGAACCGTCAAAATTATCCTTGTCACAAAATGGATTGCAAAGGTAATGGCGTGTTTTCAACTGATTTGAACATTTCAGTTTTTGGGAAGTAGCTTTCCTATTGTGTTATCTATAAAAATGTATTATAGAGCATATGCCTATATTTATTTTTCTCTTTGATGTTTAAGTCATCAATTTGTAACTGTGTAAAAGATGACACCAAGTCATTTTTCTGATAGGTTAATTGAAAGATCTATTTGAGGCCTGTGCCAATTCCAAAGAAAAAAGTAAAAACTCCACAATTACAGACATCTACCTGCATCTAGCAATATCAATAAAAAACTACAGCACAATGTTATCGTATTTCCAATCAACTCATCGTAGTTTAGTAGAATACATAGTTGGACTTTGGAAGGTGATTAAAATACTAAAATAAGACAGAATGAAAAGCCTATTGAAAATCAACCAAAAAAGCTTTTAAAAGTAACAGATGAGACTCCTACCAGCAACAAATGAGAGAATAACATGGATCAAGCATATACATGCCACAAGGCCCTCTGTAAGCCTCAATTGTGTGTGCATGGTAATCTCTTCTTTCCATCGTCCATAATACCATATTCCTCAAGGGAACTGACACTATGAGATAAACAGTGCGTGAACTGCATATTAAAGACTCAAAATGCTTCCATTAACAGTAAATAGATCATCGGTAACAATAACTGTCTTCTTGTTGCATTCACCATTTTCTACTGTTCTACAATAAAAAAATCTCAAGGTGATCAATGGCTTGGAAACATTGAAGGGTAAAATTGTCAGTCAAGATTGAGGGCCCTGACATACCATCCAACCTGTTCTGCATAAATCCTTTACATGACAAAATGGATATGTTTCAGTCAACGCACTTCCTCGGAAACCTCATTCTTTCAATTTTTATCTCTTCCAGATGTATCTTTTCCCATCCACTACACACAGTCAATGAGTTTATGCAAATGGATCATTTGAAACTGGAGGTTGAATTGTTCCTCAAAATATATTTATTCAATCAATTCTTGACTACAGGTTCAAAGTATCTTCATGCACAATTTCTCACAATCTTGTCTTGCTTAAGGGCATATTGAAGGAAAGTTTGATCATTTTCTGTTAAATTCTTTCAAAAAACATTTTTATCATCACCCCTTTGGCTTTGAGAACAGAGTGTTCTTTATCTGCAACCCCTTCTCCTTCCTCCCTTTCTCTTGGCTGACACAAGGCCTTAAGTAATACTCATGCAATTTACTCTTTTACGCCCCTTGATTGTACATGGATGATGTCAAAAAAGGGCAATGAAAGGGATGACTGAATGGGGGCATAGGGACCAAAGTTGATCTAGATAGGATTTCAAGATGGGAGGTCTTGAAAAGTTGGGATGATGATATATCATGTATTCAATATGCTACAAAAGAAGTGGTTTGCAATTTCCATCTGTTTGAGACATACCTATATTTTTTTTTCTAAGTTGCCAGTTCGGATTATTTGACATGGATGATGTCAAAAAAGGGCAAGGAAAGGGATGACTGAATGGGGACACAGGGACCAAAGTTGATCCAGATAGGATTTCAAGATGGGAGGTCTTGAAAAGTTGGGATGATGATATATCATGTATTCAATATGCTACAAAAGAAGTGGTTTGCAATTTCCATCTGTTGGAGATGTACCTATGTTTTTTTGATCTTTTTTGTAGATCCTACTTGATGACATGGGTGAAAAGTGGAGCATATTGTGGGTAGCAAAGAGCTTAAAGATTAGTAAAGTTGCAAGATTTGTAGAGACAATAAAACAGTTTGACCAGAAGGTGCACAAGAAGCTGATACTTTTGTAGTTAGGAATGTAGTTTAGATATAGTTGAGAAAAGATATGCTTGCAGGAGAAGGCATAAATCTTAAACTAATTCCGTACATCAATTAACAATAAAACAGGTTGGGCAGGAGCACTTACAGAGTAGTGTGAAATGATGCTTTGTGTATTAGGATTTCAATCATAAAAGAAGTAAAAAAAATGGTTTTCTTTCTAAAGTGTTTGGGCACTTTTTAAAAAGGGGACCTGTAGGTTCCTTGTTGGTTTTCCTCTGGTGTGCCCAAGGTATGTATGTCCTAGGGACCTCAAGCTTCCTATGGGTACACACCTTTGCACCCATAGTGAACCCAAGGCACTTGAGGCGTACCCGGTGCGGGTGCGGTGTACCAAAGCCACACACCATGCAACATAGATATATACATCTTTTCTGCCTGAAAAATAAGAATTTAAATATATTATAATGTAGAATTTCAATTAATTATTACTTAACCATAACTATATAATTATTATTATATTAATATAATATTTATTATTTAAAATTAAGAGTATTACATCAGCTCATGGCTTAACCTGCATAACCATCCTATATCACTATCTACCCATCCATGTGCATCCAAACCATATAACCTACCTATTAATAGGTATTCCAAACAACCCACAAAAAGTTTTCGGGAGAAAAATGGAGACCCACTATCTCTCTCCAAACCTTCAGCCAATAGGTAATTTTGCATTCATCCAGTGTCACCCTTAGGAATTAGACCCATCATCTTGTTTAGAAATTGGAAATTGCGCTCAACCGCTACTTTCCTCTGAGGAAGGAGAGATGGCTCTGTAGAATTGATCAAAGGGAGCTCCCAACCTCTCTGCCCTGACATCAAATAACATTATAGTTGTTTGGTAGCGGTATCCCTTCACCTAAGTCTACATTTTCTAACACATCTTTGAGCTCCCCCAAGTAGCATTTCTAGATCAATTTTTGGCACATAGACCTTGCCATGTCCTTGGTTTCTCCCACATCCAACAATGTTGCCAGAAACATTGCAGAGACATCAGTGTTGACTTTGTGTCTATGATCTGGCGTAAAAAACTAATCTCTAAGAATACCTTAGCAACATGTATGACAAGGCCATGCTTTGATTTTAAAATGTGCTTCAAATGCTTTTGAGACACTTTGCCTAAAAAGGATGTTTGCTTTTCCTTGATTACTTGTTGCAAGGGCATGTCCATGACTTCCACTCATACACTCTCTCTTAGCATTCAAGAACGATGGCTCACAACCTACTGTTGGAGGACATAATAAACGCTTACGACTTGTGAAATACTTTTCACATGCTTTTCTCTTGAAAATTTGCGTCCTTTTAATTGTGTTTTGGGCATCCCCATCACATCAAGCTTCCCTATATCTAAGGATGATATGATTTTTGTTTTCAGTATACACTAGCTTTGTTAATGTTGCCCATTCAATCTACCGAGTATTGGTCCATGTCGATGTGTTGGCCAGAGAATCGGCTAACACATACCAAACATTAGTGGATCGGGCTAATGCTTTAATCCGTTAAGCTTTGCACATCTGGATTCATTATAACCAAAAGAGAAGTTGTCGATGCAGAGTTAAATGCAGTGGTACGTCATTCAACTTGGTTTTGTTCTTAGTGACATTTCACACACACAGGTACAAGGATCCTATTCATATAACACAACTCCCCCATTGTGTCACCATCCTCTTTATGAGATAGAGGCATGACGTCCTCTTGAGGAGAGATGGTCTTACTTAGCAATAAAATTTTATCCTACAATCATTTGCCAACGTGTTGCCTTCGCGATACACATGATTTTGAACACGTCTAGCTTGCCAAGCTTCCATATTGGCTTTAGGCATTTGTTGAGCTTCTAATTAGGAGTTGTATTTTGGTGAATTGCATTTATTGTAACGAGGGAGTCTTTCAAGTGCAAGTGTTTTGCTTTCAACTTTAAACCACATTTTAGACCTAAGAGGGCAACTCAAAAATCGACAATTTTATTTGTTGCTGTGCCCAAAACTTCTGAATTCTCACTGAGGATAATTCGATTATGATCTCTTGCCTCACAACTAGCGCTACTCGGGCCATGATTGCCTGTTGATAAATAATGATAATTATATTATAAAAGATAATAAATTATGATAAGTTAGGGTGTGGCAGAAGTATTGCCTGAGGGGCGATTTTTTGTAATTGGCTCTAACTGTGACTGGCGGTTCTAGTTGGATCACTTCTATCATCAACAATTGATGTAATTATCTTTCAAAGTAATACAATGGGTGCTGCCCCTTATTTGCTATTTACTTACCAACAAATAAAATGATAAATTATAAATTTATTCATAGGGTTTCAACATTATTTAAAATCTAATTCCAATAATTAAAAATAACCAAGAATACTTTTAAATTACAAAAAAAAAAATAAAAAAAAATAGGATTGCATAGCTTTTAAGTTTATAATTTTTTTTTAAGAACTTTCAATGCCCTTCTTGGTAGACCATGCCAAAAAATTTCTTCATTGCAAAAATCCATTTAAATCGAAGGTTGTAGGTGCAATCAATTCTGGTTTTTTCTTTGTCATGTCCAACCCACCCCACCACGTCCAACCCATGTCTTGGGCACATCCAACCCATTATGAATTGGCTTCTATTTTCTATTGATGGCAATGCAATCATTTTTTTCTTTTTTGCAGTCGACAACAAAAGGGAATGAAAAACTAAAACGAAAGCAAATGAATCCTTTAGGTTTTTTACTGCTTCCTTTTCAATCAAAAAACGTTTAAAATCCTTTGAACTTTATGCCAAACACGTTAGTTTAAAAAGCTTCGAACTGTATGCCAAACACCTTGGGATTGCACCTGAATCACCATGTCATTGTTGGGGACATCAGGATTCAGCTAGGGAAAGGTGAAATGTTTCTAGAGGGAAAAAATGAACCCTGTCCAATTTCGCAAGGATTCCAAAATGTACGCGATTTTGAGACATGACAAACCCAGAATTGGTAGAGAAATGAGATTTTTTGGTAACTTCGTCTGAAAATCAAGAACATCAACATGATGGTTGGTGTGAGGCTCAAAATCCAATGTCGATTTGTGGTAGCATTTGAGAAGATCAGCATTGTGTATGCTCAATTGGGTTGGAACATCAAGCTGAAAGTGTTTTTGAATACCTATTGAAGAATAGTGTAAGGTCCATAATGAAGTGGCTTGACCTTATTGTGTGTTTTCTGATGAAAATGATGTTTGTCCAAGTATAACAATTCTTGGCCCCAACTTGAAAATGACGAGGGACTCAATGACAATGCATATGTTGCCTATGCTAAGGTCAACAACCTTTAGGATGGACTATGAATCCTTATCAACCATCCAAATGATAGATGCATTGGAAAACAATGCTCACAAAAGTGAAGGAAAATCTTGAGTTAGTTGATAGCGAGATTTCCATCGTGCTTGAACTGGAAGTTGACCTTGGTTGGCAACAAGGTAGGGAGTAGTGGATCTGTTGGAGCTCTAAATTTTGGGCAAAATTTGGAGTTCTATATAGTGATAAAACCCTAAAAAATGGTCTCTTAAACTCCATGCCCAATAATTAATGATGGAGTACATGAAATGGGATGAAAAAATTACATTAATTTTCAATTCAAAGTTGAGAGATTAAGAAAGGAAGCTCTGTGACAGGAAAAATCAAAATTATGTGATCAAAGTCTTCAGAAAATGTCGGAATTTTGACTTGCTGCAAAGATGATGCCGACAAATGCTGAAGATGGTCGAATTTTAAAAATCTAAAAAAGACCCAGTTCAGAAAATAAAATTTCCTATTTCCAATAAAATCTTAGCTTTCCACGAGGTGTTTTGATTTTTCGACTAGACCCAAATCCGAAAGTTAGGTAGTTATTTTTTTTAGTTAGTTTATTATTTTTTCAAAATAATTTGTAATAAGGGTGTGTCTTTTCACCTTAAAGAGGTGTGAAAGCCACTCAAACATGTATATATACATAATGTAAAATGAAAAGATAGAAGACAATACAAAGATATATTTTCATAGAATAGAATTTCATAAACAACTGCAACTATGAACTCTTATGTACCAGTTTTTCAACATCAATAAAGATAAGTGCTCTTCTTTTTATTTGTGGTTATAAGTTATATGTTTTCAATTAGTCTTTCAGATATTCTATTAAATAGAGTGTTTCACTATTTTGAATTCCCTGAGTATCATAATTCAAAATTAATATATACAACTCGAATATCAATTGTATGGTCTGTGAACCTACCATTGTTCTTATCGGTCTCTTAATTTGAGTTAAACTCGATAGGATTAGTTGTGTAAATTGATTTGAATTGTGAATCAAGCGGAAGCCTCTGAAATGATGGTCTTGTCTTATTAAAGCAAGTTTTTAAAACCATCTCTGATCGTACGTAGGATTGAAAGTTTTTTGACTCTATAGCCCAAGTATTTAGAAGGCACTGATCTAATCATTATTTGGAAATTGTCATTTGGTTCATACTTTGTAATTTATAGATCATTAAATCATTATTTCAAAAGCATTACTTTAATTCTTTAGTATAATCCATTTAGTCAAGTATTATAGAATAGAGATTTTCAGGAGATTAGTTTCTTTCCTCGAAGGATCATTCACCACCTTTGAAGGAACTTTGTTTGATTATGTATGCAGTTGTGCGACATAGAGAATTAAATAGTTCAAAGTGAAATTAGGCCTACCAGCCTTGGCTTGATTAAGCCAAAATTGCAGAGTTATCAATTTGTACTTGTTAGTTGGCCAAATCCAAACCATCGTTTTTGGGCACCAACAGGATCCCTAGTGGGTTTAGTGAGGGTTCATGTCAAAAACTCATTCTGAATCCAATGGAAGCAAAAATCAGGAACAACATTAGCTTGATGGTTGATGGGAAGCTCAAACTTAATGTGGAAATCATGGTAGTGTTTGAGGAGATCAAGTCAAAACACATTTTCAGAAACCTATTGAAGAATGTGTAAGTTCCATAACAAATTGGCTTGATCTTGTTGCGTGCTTTATTTTGAAACAAACATTTATCCAAGTATAACCAATCTCAACCCCCAACCTGAAAATGATGGACACCACTACGGTCCATAGGTTGTTTTTGCATCCCAAGTCTTTTGAAGAACCTAAACTACTTTGGACTAAAGCCTACAAATGCTAGACAATGAAATGGACCTTATCTTGCATTTTTTGAATGTGCACAATTGTTTGAGAAGGCAAAGATAAAGGCAACTTGTAGGGAGCAAAAGGTGAGTAATTTCTAGAAGAGTGAATTTTTTGGTTGTAAGCATGCTCAATGTGGGTCAAGCCCATGTCCCAATTGGTAGGGAAAGTATAATGGCATAAAATTTGTACAAGTGTATGGGTCACTATAGTTTGACCACTTGACTAAGGATGAAAGACAATGGAGAAATTAAGGGAAACTCCCAAAATCTTCCACAAGGAATCATAATTGGTAGTAAAGCTTGAACTGTCAATACAAATGTCAGATTTAACTCAACCCATGGGAGGCAGTTCAGCCATGTCATGATTCCCCAAGGATGTGGTGACCACCAATTCAAGGATCTTGAGGGAAATCTAGTGGTACAATGTCATGACTAGGAGATTCCACCAGTTCAGGCTCAAAATCTTTGAAATGCCTCTCTTCAGGTGAAGCAAATGGAAGCCTAACTACCAAATTTCTTTTCTTCATAGGCTGATCTTCAAGATTCTGGATAGAAGAAGAGAGCATAAAGGGCTCACCTTCTTCATCAAAAACTACATCTCTACTGAACATGAGATGATTAATGTCCACATCAAACAAATAATAGGCTTTATGAGTGTCATTATAGCTTGTAAGCATAAATTTCTGACTTTTGGAATCCAGCTTGGTCCTCTTTGCATTTGGAATCCAAGCATATATTGTTGAACCAAAAACCTTCAGGCAACTAATATTTGGCTTCCTCCCAGACCATGCTTCCTTTGGGGTCTTCTTCTTGACAACCCATGTGGGATATCGATTTAGAAGGTACATTGCAGTATACATTGCCTATGGCCAAAACTTCTTAGTAACATGTCTATGCCCCAACATAGACCGGGTCATTTCCGTAATAGTAATGCTCTTCCCCTCAACAACACCATTTTGCTGAGGGGAGTAGGGTGTGGTAAGCTGACACTTAATATGTTTTTCAGCATAGAAGTCGGAGAATTCATTGGAACAAAGTTACCCCCCTCTCCCCCGATTATCTGACCTAAGAATAATGACTAGAAATCTTGACTCTTTTTCAACTAATGCTTCAAACTTTTGGAATTCATTAAACACATTTAATTTTTCTTTTTGGAAAAACACTAGTATTTTCCTATTGAAATGATCTACAAACAAAAGAAAATACCTGGCACCAATGACCGAAGTATTCATTGGTTCACAAACATCTGCATGAACTAGCTACAAGACTTTGGATGCTCTCCAAGAGTCTCCATTTGAGGAGGAAGTGCAATGCTGCTTCCCTGCCTGGCAAGCTCCACAAATGCCATGTCTAACTGAATCTCAAGTAAGATATTCACCAGATTCTTCCGAGACAACTAGAGAGATAGGGTATGTTGAGGTGACCATACTATTGATGCCAAAGAGAACTAATGGATGAACTCTTCATAACCATTGCAACTTATTGAGACTCTAGTATCAATAGGGCAAAATAATCCATGATCTTTGAGGCCAACAAATATTGTAGTCTTCGACTCTTTGTCAACAATATGACGCTTGTTTGTACTAAAGACGACATCCAACTTCAGATAATTGTGCATTATCTGACTCACTGAGAGCAGATTGAGCTCCATGCCCGGAACATAGTATACGATGTATGTTGAGAAATATGGGATTTTTCCCACCAGATGTAATCTAAAGGTTGCCCTTGTCGACAATCGTATACTCTTCCCCTCCGCCAAAGATCACTTAATCAGAGCATGGTGTTTACTTTGTGAACCAATCTCTTCTATGTGTAAAGTGTCGAGAAGCTCTAGAATCATTGTACCAAACAAATGTTTTGACATGATCTACTTGTCTTCTAGCTATAAACGCATTAAAGAACGACTCCTACTTAGTATGCTTTGCAACATGGGCCTTTTATTGAAACCCTCGCAGTGATTTATATAGTGGCTAATATTCGCCACTTGGCTAATTTTTAAAATTTGAGAATCCAAATTTGGCTAGTAATTCAAGATTTAAGGCAACCTAAATCGCCACATTTTTACAAAATTTTGTTTTAGAATTATTTAAATCGCCAAATAATTTGTTTATTAAATATTTGAAGTCAAAGATTCGCCACAGTATTCAATACATTATTAGATTTGATTCACCTAAATTTTATAAGTTATTGTAGAAATCTAAATTAATTCCCCAATTATATATCATAAATTTTAGTTATGGTAGGGTTGTATAACCAATATTTTGTTTCCAAATTATTGATAAAATATAATCTAGTGATCCTCATTATATTCTAGGAGGCAAAAATGCTACTATTTGATTTGTAATGCTTATGTGGACCAAAATCTTCTTTGGATTGTTGATCTCAATAGAAATCTTGATGGTGTTGAGGAAATTTTGAGTCCCGTTATCTAATTAAAAACCACCAGTACATTTATCTCACACAATACAATGAGGACTATTAGATTATATTTTAAATAAATGGTAGCAAATAAATATTATAGAGTCTATCCCTTAAACCTGTCAAAGATTTCCACATTTAGCCCAATAATTTTCTAGAAGAATTCTTTTCTTTTTCTAAATAGAAGTATTCATCATGGCGATTAATGAATTTTTTGTTATTGTTTGAGATTCGCCAATATTTTCTACATAACAATTGTGATTCAAAAATAATCGCCAATAAGAATAATTTTTTTTTTTTTTAATTGAGAGATTTGCCAATAGAAATTAAAAAAAATTCAAGAAAGTGAAAGATCCGCCAAGATTTTATATCTTTTTTTTAAGGGGAGTTTCTTAAAGTTATCCCTGGACCCTCCTTGGTTGGATTTTTCATCAGCCAACTGTTTCCTGCATTGATTCTTCATGTGACCAAGTCTACCACAATAAAAACATTTGATTACCTTCTTGGAACTCTCCTCAGATTCGCTTTGTCCTTTTCGCTGAACATACTTGCCTTTGCCTTTGTCATTGGCTTTGGCAGTAATGCTTGTTCCACAGTAGGTGTTTGGCTACTCCCAAGCTGTTGTTTCCACTTGTAGTTCTTGCCAATGAAGCGTTGATTGCTTTCCAAAATGATGTTGGTTAACAACACCATCTCCTCTGTTTTCCAATGCACAACAAACAAGGTAACAAAGCAACACCAAACTTTGACAAAATCCAAGATCGCTGTCAAAAATCAGAACAAGATGCACAAGCACTGATTTTTTTTAAAACAAAGAACCCACAATTTTTATTTTCAAAATCCTACATCTTTATAAATACCCATAATTTAAAAAAAAAAAAAAAATTGTAAAAAAATGTTAAAACACTAGCACCTTGAAAATGAACAGAGATGATTTTGGCATAAAAGCATGGAAATAAATCTACAGCAAAACTCAAAACCTAACTGCAGTAATTACAGATGATTTTTTCCAAAAGAAAATCCGAGTCGCCAGGGAAGAAAGCTGAGAAAAACGGTCCTAAGATTGAGTCATAGAAGAGCGTAGACAACACCCATGTTTTTGAAAATTGTGAGCTAAACTCGTGACTGCTGGTAAAAAAACTGCGAGTTGCAAAAAATGATCAATTGCATGCGAAGCGGAGGAAAAACAAAGGTGCACAAGCAGAAAAAGACTAGATCTGTGGTTGCGTTGGCCAAAACAACTTAAAAAATGTCATATGGACGCGATGTGCAAAGCTTTCTAATGGTCTTTGTTGATCCCTAAGAGGCTTGCACCTAAATAAGGGCAGTCGGGAAGCTTTGTAGTAGGATAGGGTGCGTCCTACAAAGGAACCTCCGAGATTTTTTAAGAAGTCGACTCTTCTTGTCGGGATTTGAATGAAAAGGGGAGGCAAAACGCCAAACAGAGCTTTGAGATGGGTTAAGAATATGGAAGATGACATCTACAAGGGTTCGACTGTTCTTGGCCAAAGATTTGTCTTCATCCACAAGGATCTACCATAGACCCTTCATTGTTGGATGGGAGAATAGGATGCCAAAGTCAAAATGACATAGGGCAAAATATTCATATCCCAACTATGGGAAGCATCTGCAAGGGTCTGGATAATGACACAAAACTCCTAAAGAGAATGTCAATCCCTACACCCACAAACATGGTATAAGAACACTACTTATGAATGGAGGAACAACAAGAGACACCAAAAATGTGTTCTTTCTTTTGGACATAAATAGTTCTTATAAGGGTCCAATGAAGGAACCACAACCCCTACAACACCCCTACAACAAATTTTTCTAGGGAGCAAGATGTAAATGGTACAAATCATCCTCTATTTTAGATGCATTATGAGGAGAGAAAAACCTTCATGATCAGAAATACACCCTGACAAACAGAAAATAATTATGCCAACATAAGCAAACTGGATCAGACCCATAAAGAATTAGCACAAGACACATTGATTAACAAAAAGAGGAAGGCAACAAAGGCACAATCCCCTTAATTCATTCAGAGCAAACATGCCAAGGCTGAAGAGCATGCTCCAGAATACAAATGTTACAACATACACCTCTAGCCGATAACCCATAGAGTTCTTTTCTTAGAAATCTTTAAACTCTGCAAATCTAACTATATTCTTAATTGACTGAAACAAAGTTCAATTACCCACCTAAGTCTAATTGATTGACCCCTATTACAATGTAAGCCATCAAGTTTTATAGAACAACCTTTGGCCATTTTGATCATACAATGATTTCTTTTCTGTTGTAATCGAATGGCATGCCGAAGAATCAGGCATGGGTCCTTTGATCTCCAAGGATGCAGACAAGTGTATTCTTGCTGTTGGTTGATCACAACATGCTTTCCAATTGTGGCTAAAAAAGTAATCATGGCAGCTTTTGTGGAGATGATCATGATTACATGGGATAACTGAAAGATGCACCCTTTGACAATTGTTAAATCTGTTGTTAGCCGTGGGTGTTATGCGCTGGGGCATATTCCTTGAATATGCGCTAGTGGGTCCTCCAAGAGTGAGATCGGGTTGTAGGACACGTATTGTGATGTTTGGAGTTGGGGAGCCTTGTGTGGAGGCGTTTGAAACTCCGACTGGGTGACACGTGCCAACTTTGTTGGAAATCTTTGAACTAAAGGGAAGGTGCTCCGCAAGGAGCCCATGGGCCTGATTTGGCCAAGTGGAAGGAAAAGGGGGGTCGAAAGGCTGACCCGTGTAGACAAAGTCTATAGGCTTGTTGAAAAACAAATGTGGTGCAAGGATTAAAATCACTGAAAAATCTTCGATATCTGCAAAAAAATGACGTGGTTTTTTACAGCAAAAGAACTCCACCAAAAACTGTAGAAATATCAACTTACGAAAATGGTAGAAGACCCGCGATTTGTAATTGCAAAAAATCTCCAATTCTTTTGCAACTATTTTTTTATTAAAAATAATCGAAAAGAACTTCTAGAAAAATTACTTTCTAGGCACTTGTGGATTTTGTTTTGATAAAATGTTCACTAAAAGAATTCAATTTCTTTGATACCATGAAATGGTAATTCATTGTTGGATTTACAATGGAGATGGAAAGCTCCATTTAAAGGAATTAGAAAGACGATGTTTCTAAATGAAACAATTGTGAACTGAATGCAGAAATAGAAACTAACTAAATGAACTAAAGTACATTAAGTGATATTAAATAAGAAATATACCAATATTACTCTAATAATTTTCAACCCCCGCTTTTTTGCAATTCCTAAGCAATAGCTGCTCCACTAAAATAGAGAAAGATTTCAATTTATCCTTTTCCCATGATCGAAGATTTTGCATGGGAACACTCAAACTTAAGCAGAAGATGCACTTAAGTAGTCGCATGGGGACATGAGGTTATTCATTGAAACGTAACATTGGTCTTTGTCAATTGGTACAAACCGGAGACAATTTTTGAGAAATGTGGATGAACTTTCTATAGAAGCTCACCGGACGAAGAATACTTCTCAATTCTATGGGAGTTGGAGTTGGCCATTTGTGAAGAACTTTCACTTTTACAGTTTCTACTTGAATTCCTTGTGTATCAATGCCAAATCCAAGCATGGAGAAAGATGTTTGGTCAAAAGAACACTTAGAAATATTAGCATACATTGTTCTGCTGAAGTGTGCGGTGAACATATTACAAATGTTGAAGTTGCACTTACCAAGTGTGAGTAAAGATAGAGGTATCATCTCAGTAGATGATAACAAATTTGTCCAAACAATCTTGAAATGCCTTTGATCAATCACATGAAAGTGGTAGGAGCATTGGAGAGAGCCAAAGGCATTACAACCCACTCAAAACATCCAATTTGATCTTGAAAGCTGTCTTCCATGTGTCCTCAACATGAACTCTTACTTGATGATATGCACCCGGGTTTTGGTTCCATATTAACTGCTATCAAAGCCAATTCATAGGGCATCTTATAAGTGGTAGAGCTTAACATAGGAATCATTTTATATTTCTTTTAGTTTGTCATATTTTATTTCATTTAGTAAAAGGTAAAAGTCAAAAGTCAAAAGTAAGGCCAAGTTGTTAGGATGTTAGCTTTAAGTTCACTACTTATTAATCTGTTTTTTGATTTTTAGTTTGTATTCTTCCAATTTGCATGTCATTTCAATATTTGGAATATATTTTCAAATCTTGTATTTTTGGCATATATTATGTGTAAATATTATTAAATGTTTTCCTCACAAATTAATCAAGTTTAGAGTTTAGTTTTGCAGAGATTTTTTTTTTCTATAGAATAATACAATTCTAATGCTAGATCTAAACATTGCTCTAAAAATTAGGCATTTAAAAAAAAAATTGCACTAAAAATTGTTATTGATGAGTTAAAAAATGCTTCGGAATATCTATAAAAGGGAACTAGATGGGGAGTCTAAGAGAAAACTGAAAATATATTTGGCAGGAAGAATACCACTGAGTCAGCATTAGAAAAATAGGCAAAATAAAAAATTGCACTTTGTTTTGACTTCAGACAAGAGAGAATGGGGCTGTTGAAGTTGAGCTCCAAAATTGTGATGCAATTTAACGAGGCCTAGGCTCCTTAGACATGTGATGATGTCAGCATGACATGAGCAAGAAAGATGACCTTTATCAAAAGAATATTAGCAAAGAATATCCTTATAGTCTCCATGTTTTAAAAGAGCTTTTATTAAATTTTCATTTAACTTTTCAAAACTGGAATCTTCACCCTACATGCTTGGTGCTTTGAGTTTGTTTTTTGAACAATGCATTAAACTTTTCAAATGGTAAAAATTTGTTAAACATAAACTTTGCATAAACAAAATTCCTCAACTTTTCATGTTTATACATTATTACAGATCTTTATACGGGGTAGTCGTTGGAAACAATGGAGGATGGGTACAAATGGCATGCAGCAGCTTGGCTCTTGGAATCAATTTTATCATTTTCTTACTAAATAAAAATCTTTATTGAACTTGTGCAGATAAAATCTTCAAAATAGACCTGCAACCAACAATGCCCTAATACTTCAAATGCTGATAATGTAATGTCCCTTATTATAGATGCCCTAGTTTTTGCCCTAAACCACACATTCCAAGTAGAACAAGAACTAAATAGAATTAGTAACATCATGTACCTGGCTGAGATGCTGCAGTGTGTTAGGAAATCATGGAAACTTAATTCACAAAAATTAAAAGCATAGATCATTCCAACTAAGGTTAGGAACATTAATTTAGCCTTAAGATATATTTAGCTTATTGATGGAGTACAACCATAGGAGAGCTAGGATAAACAGCATATTGGGGTGCCTTAATAAAACCTCTACCCTAGGCCCAAGAGCGGATGCCATCCCTCTTGGCCTTATGGGGCCCTTGCCATCCATAGGATATGGGGTACTTAGCGAGGAATCCATAGTCCACCAACCTTCTACCCTAGGCCCAAGAGTTGATAACATCCCTCTTGGCCTCATGTGGCCCTTTCCATCCGTATAAGGTGTAACTCTTAAATTTTGGAAGAGAAATTAGGAGCAGATTTTGCGCACCAAAATAATATTCTTCTATTTCACTATTCTCACATTCATTCAATACATATTAATAGGATTTTTTAGATCCTATTTTACAGGGAACAAATCTCTAAATATATGAGTTGTTTTAATAATGTAAAACAACTCATAATTCAATCTCAACTAATTACTTTCAATCCTAAATTAGGTACGTGAGTTTTTATTATAACCCACATTTATTTTATCATAAAAAATTTAAAATTACTCTAATGATGCAATATATTATATTCCTAATGCCCCCCCCCCAATATTGCATCATTCTCAAAATGGGGACAAGTGGACAATTAATACTTGATGAGCACTTTCAGTAGTTCATCCTAAGGTATGAGTATGAACATACACATCTCTACTCATGAGAAGCAATAGTGGAACTAGCCTCACTACGCTCACTTTACTTTCATCCAAGGATAGGGACAAACACATTTGCCCAATGGAACCAAGGATAAGGACTAACACTACTACGTAATGTATTACATCATGTTTGGATAGGGACAAACACATCTATCCAAAATCAAGGTCATCAACGGGGATACACATTTGCTCACAACAATTATGATTGGGGACAAACACATGCAATCATAATCACCAACTCTTGTGACTAGGGACAAACACTTGCAATCACTTACACCATATTATGAATGAGGACAAACATAGCCATTCATAAACAGCCAAGAAATGTGATTGGTAACACCAAGCCCTCATTTTCACTTATGCAGCTACCATTAAAGATCATTGCCATTCTGATCACAAATGATATACGACAGTTGCCATTGCCGCCTAGAAACTGATATTGACTTTAGTCATTTTGGCACAAATAGTTTTGTCACTAATGCAATTTCACGGCCCTGTCACTAGTGACTGTTGAGAGTTTGTTGAATTTCGTCCAGCCTCAGTAAAATTATAAGCTACTTAGCAAATTTGTCTTTTGAGGCTCATTTCATCAGTAGCGGGGAAAAAATATATCCTCCCCCCCTTGATGTGAACTTTTTAAAGATGTGTCGGCTACCACCGACGCACTCCAATTACATAGACAATTGATTTTTCAAAGTGAATAAATAATACTTCCAAGACAAAATAACTTAAAATACTAACATAATAATAAAAGACTAATAAAATAAAATAATAGACTATAAAATTACCTAGATGATGATTATTGATTCCCAAACCTTCTCCAATTTTTAGTTACTTAATCTCTAAACTTGGGTTCATATTTCATCAATCCACGCTTCTTATTTTGACCATGCAGTAAATTGAATTTCTCACCCTCTCATGCAATAAAGTTTGCAAGTTTTGAGGCAATATCGCCAAACAATTCCTTGGTTGTGTTGACCAGCAGATCTGCAGAAATTGGAACTTCTTCAAATCGTTGCTTAATAAGTTGCCCTTCTTTATCACCCACCTGAAAATTGGTTCCAGCAAGATATAGCGCAGAAATTAATTCTGAACCAATACAGGCGAATTCAACACAGAATATGAGATTTGTTAATGATGGAGTGTGAGAGGGTAAATTTACCTGTGACAAAATTATACATTCTGTGCAAATCAGTCTTTTCTAGGCAAATCTCATTTCTAAGCCATGTTTATAGTGCTCATACTGATGTTGTCCTCATTCAATACCGTCCTACTCTGGAAAACTTTAGCATTTCATATATTTGCTTTTAAAAAGTATATAATGTTGACATATATAAGTTGTCATTGGTTAAGTTAGATACAAACATCATTCCCACTAGTAGACCACTCATACTCCTTAATAGGCACCAGTAGACCAAACAAAGTGTCTACAACCGGTCTTTAGAACATACAGGGGATGTATGTACAACCGGGTATAAGATTAATACCGGTCCACAACATGTTAATCTGAGTTAAAACCGGATTATACGGAGCTGTCTGAGTTAAAACCAGATTATACGGAGCATTCACCGTTTAGAACTGGAGTTAGCTTTTTAACAGGAGTTAGTTTTATTTCTACGCGGATGTTTCAAGGTAAACTCAAGATCATCTCGCAAAGCTTTTTTTGCTGCATGATTTATGGATGAGTTTACAGCTTGGCGGTATTATGAGTTGAGTTTTCATTAAGATCAATTTCTTATAAATACAGGTCATAGGACACAAAAGAAGTGTCGTTGAAAATACAGAGCAGGAGAGAGATACCTTTTGAGAGAAGCTACGGTCACAAGAGGTGAAAGATAGAGAGGTTCAACAACCAAGTAGAGCAGAAAGGATAACATGTATGATCTAATCAGACAAAAAGTGTCAATTCAGATCATTGCTTTTATACTGTTAAAGCATATTCAAATCCCTCTATCAGGGTGAACCCTAATAGGTTATTTGTATAAATCCCTTAACCATGTAACATCTTAATTGGTGTTAAAAGTCCTTTTGCAAGGCGACTCCTAACAAAGTCAAGATCTCAACAAGTCTTCTACCAAATCCCTTTACCGGGTAGCACTCTTACAAGTGCTTTGTAAGCTCTTAATAGGACATCTTTATTACTGCAGTAGTGAAGTTGTGAGCTCTGTCTCACCGAGGGTTTCAACGTACATATGCTGTGTTGATCTGAGTATTTCTATTTCTGTTTATGAATGGTTAATTACATTCCGTTTATTCTGCAAGAATCTTTATATGAGGTTTAATTGAGTTAGAAATAGTATTTACTGATTCACCCCCCCTCTCAGTAACCGGTTAGGAATAACATATAATCAGCCACCTAAAGGCGTTGAGCCTCAGCTTCCAGTATGTGGTCTATGGCACACTTTTTCACTTGCTCATCGCCCTTCCCTTTCGCCATTCCTTCGTTCTTGGATGAAGTAGTCTCTGTGTTGGCTAATGCTTACGAACACGTAATGAATCAATTGAATGACACACACAAATTGCTTCCACTAATGGCTTTGACCAACATGAAAAAGAGTAAGTACAACAATTAAATGCAGTGCATATAACCATCACACCTACAACTGAGCAAAAATGCAATTTCACATTCAATTTTTCAAAATGTGGAACATTATCAATGTGAGATTGATGTAGAGTGAATTTCTCCTATTAATTTGAACACTAATCTATGTACTCCTAATCTCTGCTACTCTACTTCTACAACTAGAAGGATTGCAATGAGCTCATATTCCAGCACCTCTCGTGAGAGAGTCAAGGCTTTCCTTGCTCTGATAATTAGAAATTTTGGGAGAGAAATTAGGAGCAGATTCTACACACCAAAATAATATACTTCTATTTTGCTATTCTCACATTCATTCAATAAATATTAATACGATTTCTTAGATCCTATTTTATAGGGAACAAATGTTTAAATATATGAGTTGTTTTAGCAACTTAAAATAACTCATAATAGAATCCCAACTAATTACTTTCAAATCTAAATTAGGTATGTGAGTTTTTATTATAACTCACATTTATTTTATCAATAAAAATATTAAACTACTCTAATGATGCAATATTCCTAACAGTACCTAGTGAGGTATCCATAAGGGCGGATGCCATCCCTCTTGGCCTTTGCCATCCATATGAGGGGGTGTACCTAGTGAGGAATCCATAATTAATCAACCCTCTATCCTAGGCCTAAGAGAAGATACCATCCCTCTTGGCCTGTATGTGGCCTTTACCATCCATATGAGGGGGTGTACCTAGTGAGGGATCCATAGCCTTTCCCATGTTCTATTACCACCTTATTCTCTGCCTATGTTCAGAGTTCCCTATCATAATGAACAACCAAACATATATGAGTTACACAATATTGCACATATTCTTCAAATGGAGGTCACATAATAATATTGTCATATTTATACATATTCTTCATAAGCAAGAAATCATAAATAAGAATCCACTATGCTGCTGATTATCAGAACTGATACTCCATATCAATTTATAGATAATATTCAGATACATGAGAGAGATCACTATAGGTTAAATCTGCTTGGTTTGATACCTTTCTTGAATACTAGCGTTCGATACTTATACCTCTCCCTTGCAGCAGAAGAGACATGTCCTCTCCGAGGTTGTATCTCTTCAAAACCAATGCATCCCTTCATTTACCAAATCACATCTTTTCCTTAAGGGCCCGTTTGTTTGCTGGAATTAGACTGGAATTGGGATTGTCAAATCCCGGTATTGACATTTTCGATGTTTGTGTTCAAAACATGAAACTGGAATAGGGATTTGTTAATTCCCATTTACCCCCAAAACCAGCATTTGAATCTTCCATCTAAATAGGTGGAATTGGAAAATCAGGAGTAAAGGAAAATTTATAATATTTTGAAATCCATATGCAAACAACATTGTCCATCTTCCCATTATGAATTCCAAGTGAACCAAATGGTTCCAGCCATAGTTGGAAAATATGCCAAAGCCATACTCGCCAAGGCTTGAAAAAAAATTGTGGGAAAAACTCGGCCAGTTTTCGGCAAAAATTCAGGAACTTAAAAAATTGCTTAAATTTAATTAGAAATGCATTTTTTTTTTGGAAAATTCAATAAGAAGATGCATCTAATGAGTTAACAAATGAGAACACAGAAACAAGCTTAGTCTATATATATTTAAACACAAAGTGGGTACAAAATCATATTCTCATGAGGAATGCTGATGGCTGGAAGCAAAATAGTAAATAATTTATGTAAAACTAAAAGTAAATACATCATTACAATTACATCTTCCTCTTCCCAGCTCTAGTAAAAACTAAGGGAGAGGTAGACTAGAGGGCCTAGTCCTAGAAGTTTGCATTGGGCATGATTGTGCCTCCTCGCTTGGTATGTCTGACTAAGTTTGTGGCTCGTCCTCCATCCTAGATGTAGCTCTACCTCTAGCTTCTCCTGGCACTAGAAATGACTACTCATTCAACTCAATGTCATCCAGTGTGAAACCAAATCCACTCCCCTCCTCCATAGCCTGCCTCTCCAAATCATTGATGTCATTCTCTTCAAAAACCACCTCAAATTTGCTTCAAATCAATAGAAATCAGTTTGCAATTGTTTGGAATACAAGTGTTTGGAAGATTATTTTCCGCCTCAGCAAAATACAAGTGAAGAAATGAGAAATGAAATTAATTTGGGCCATTTTTTGCCTTTAAGTGCTGTTATAAAACTACACTTGAGTTTTTAACAAAAACTCAACAAGTACTCAATTGCCAAAAATTCGGCAAGTTTTTGGTGCCAAGCCAATAAAAGTCGTAAAAACTCGTCAGGCCAGAAAACTCGGCCAGTTTTTGCAACTCGGAGAGTACTCTGCCAGTAGTACATCTATGGTTCCAGCCATATTCCAAAAACCATTTTCCGGATTTAAAACTTCCAGAATTGTCAAATAAAGGAATTTGACATTTCCAGTAACCAAACGGACCCTAACTATCGGACCTCTCTTGGAAGATAACTATTAAACACATTGCTGATTATAATTAATATATATATTTTTTTAATAAATTGGTCATCTTATCAGTTTTCCATCTTATTTCTGAATCATACTTCTTTGGAGGACAAATTGTTGTGTATATGATATTGGTTTATGCAAAATTATTGTTTTGATAAATTAATTTCCGGATCAGCAGGAGATAACACAGCCTTGGTACGCCACCTCAATATCTGACTGAGGTGTTCATATCATTATTATACCTTAATAAATTCGCAGCAAAAGACTTCAGCAAGACAAAAAGATTGTAAGGTAGCAAAGGATCTCAAAATGCAGAGCCTGTACTCATCCTCGGAGTCTGGTGAATTGCAATCTGCGTCACCATTACCAACAATGGAATACTGGGCGCACAATCACAAAGTCAATCTCAAAGTTGAAGAATGGGAAGAACCGTTTGAGGAAATCATCGTTGATGATCAGCTAGGGCTAGTCTTCAATCTCTAGTGTCAACATTGTAGGAGTGTTAAGAAGATGTTGGGTGAAGAGACACTCTGTCATCAGGCACGTAGATTGATTTACCCTTTGCAGCTTATATCTTTTTTTCTCTCAAACACATTAGACAAGGTGCAGTCATGGAGAGCATTGGAGAAAATTGCAAACGAGACTATTAAACCAGAATACGTAATGGGGAATAAGCTAAGGCTAGCGGTCCAGCGAATGATTTATGGAAAGGGAAAGCACATGTTGGTGGCATTTTGCCACGTCACTTTCTATTGAATAAAGAATCCTTTGTCAATATATATGATAGCATCAAACCGGCATTGGAGCTGCAGAATGTGTGTCCTCTTCAACAAACCTTTCGCAATCTTGGTAGGGCTTTGGATGTAGAAATGAGAACAAAGATTTTTTCCAAAGTACATGCGATAATAGCTATCATGGGGGCATGAACACGATTTGTCTAAGCAATTGTGATCATCGGGCTGACAGCTGCAAGAAAATACCAATTCCCTTGTTTCTCTTACGCAAGGCTCTCCTTATCTTTTATCCCCAAGTACTTCTCAAGTACATTTCGAAAATGCTACCAATGGTCAGCTAGTAAACTAGGTAAAAAACACACTTCTGTTTGAAAATCAGGATGAGAATGACTTCGACTTGCAACCCATGGAGGAATGATAGATAAAGATCTTCAATTTTTGCTGGGTTCAATCCAATTTTGTGTTTTTTGGGCCCATGGTCTGCTCCAAATTTTGCAACATAGGGCTGAAGCACGCATAAAAATCATAGCTCAAATTGGGTACCGTTCAATTTGGATACATTTGTGCCATAAATTTGTTCTATGTTAATGTTGGTCATACCATAAAATAAACACAGTTTTGATTTAGGGATAACAGAGAAAGCTCGGATGGTTTTTGATGATAATGGACAATGCTTCAACGATATGTACATCGACCTGAGACAGAGCAAAACAAGTAATTAGTAATTACTTTTGATACTATACAATGTAATATATAAAATTAGTTGCAAATGCTGAGTAAATGTAAAGGAGAACTGAAAGCCATACAAAGTCATTACTAGTATATTAGGAAGCACTTCAGATGCCTTATCTGATTTCAAATGTAACATGTGAATTTAGAAGCTGGATGTAAACTGACTTCATATGTAGTAGCTTAGGTCAATTACTTAGTATTGTATTTTGAGCTGAGAAGGGAGGTTTTCTTTATTGGTTCTTTCCCCCTGGAGCTCTTGAACTAGTTCATATAAATATAATATATTAGTGGCTTGCCACTTTCGCTAAAAAAAAAAGACAATTGTCTGATGGACAATGTTTATTTAGGGATCCCTCATGTTGGGGACATGACAGTTCTTCCCTCCTCAAGATTGCTTGTCCCCAAGCAATTTTAGGTTTGGATGGTTTAAGATTTCTGCTCCCTCCCAAGTAGCATCTTCCATAGGTAGACCCTTCCATTTAATTATGTAGACCTCAAAAGTTTTAATCATTAATTGCTTCTCTCACACATTAAGAATGGTCTTTGGTTCCAAAATCAATTTGCCTTCATCGTCTAATGGTGGCAACTTTGGACATGGAGTAATATAGTACCCCCAATACCTTTTTGAGGCGAGACACATGGAACACATTGTGAATTTTTCTCTTTATGGTAGGTCTAGTTTGTAGGCAACTTCTCCTATTTTCCTTAAAATTTTGTATGGCCCATAAAACCTAGCTTAAGTTTCTCAGCCCCACTCACTTGATTGATGATTGTTATGTAGTTGTAATCTAAAAAACAATTGAGTCTCCAATTTTGAATGTTTGTTCGGTTCTCTTCCTATCCATATACATTTTCTATTAATTCTGTGCTTGATGGAGGTTGTCTTTAAGTGTATTCATGATATCCATGTTTTGTTGTATGAAATCTTTAGCTCTCGGCACACGACTCTCTGTGAGGATCAAATCTCAAAAAGAAGTTGCCTCATACCTGTGTAATTCTTGATAGGAACTCATCCCTCTAGATATATGATGAGTGGTATTGTAGCAATATTTTGACAAATGTAGCCATTTAATCCATGCATTATGTTGCTCGATGACATAGTTCCTTAAGTATCACTCCAACCATTTATTGACAATCTTTGTTTTCTCATTTGTTTGTGGGTGATAATTGATGCTAAGGTTTAGTTTTGTTCCATCTAACTTGAATAATTCTTGCCAAAATAGGCTAAGGAAACGGCTGTCCCAGTTGCTTACAATACTTCGAGGTAGACCATGTAATCTAAAGACTACTTTGAAGAAAATCTCGACCACTTGTGAAGCTCTAAAATTTGTTGATATGGTCATAAAGTGTGCATATTTGGTTAGACATTTGGTATGAAGTCCATGAAAATATGCATACTTTATGGCCTTGAACATTAGGTAGTCCTATTATGAAGTCCATGAAAATGCTCTCCCACTTTAGTTGGGTATTGGCAGGGGTTAGAGAAGACCTACTGGGAATGTATGTTCTTTATTCCTTTGGCACACCTTGCACTACATAGTATGCTTTAGTACATCTTCTTTGAGAGCTTTCCATTAAATTCTTTCCTTGATTTGTTTGTAAGTTTTGTAGTATCCTTGATGTCCTGAGAAGGGGTTTTCATGGTAGGTTTTTAGGATTTGCCTTTTCATCTTTGACCTTGGAGTGATGCATATTCAATCTTTGTAAAGGATGAGGTCATTAATGACCTGGTATCTTTTATCTTGTACCCTTCCTTCTAATATGTCATTTGAGAGTGCATCTTTATCGTATTCTGCAATTATGAATGTCTTACATTTTGTGGATATTGTTGTCATGGAGCCAAGGGGTCTTCTTGATAAAGCATCAGCTACAACATTGTTCCTTTCCTTCATGTACTCTATGTCGAAGTCATATGCTTATAACTTGCTTAACCAATTTTGTTGCCTATCATTCAAGTCTTTTCAGTTTAGAATGAACCTCAAATTGTTATGATCAATTTTCACTACAATTTTTTCATAGGTTAGGTATTGTCAGAACTTTGCTAAGGTATGCATAATTGGTAGCATTTCTTTGTCATAAACAGAATAGGCTCGTTCTATTTCTTTGAGTTTTCTGCCTTTGAAACCTATGGGGTGTTTGTTTTGCATTAACACTGTCCCAATGCCTTCCCCTAAAGCGTGCATATAATTCAAAAGGTGAAGAGAAGTCTGGTATGTCTAAAAGGGGGCAGGAACTCATCACTTCTTTGAGTCTTTCAAAGGCTGTTTGTGCTTCTTTGTTCCAAGAAAATGCCCTTTTCTTGGTTAAGTTAGTTAGTGGGGCAGTCAATTTTGAGAATCCTTTGACAAATCTTCGATAACAGCTGAAAATTCCCAAAAACATCTTTGAGAGGTATCAAAGTTTGTGGTTTTGGCCAATTTTTTATGAGCTCAATCTTTTCTTTATCTACACTAACCCCTTGAGCACTGATTTTGTGCCCTGTTTGCCCACTAAAGTGAATGTTTAATGCATATGGAAATATACCAGAAGTATAATAGAACACGACAGTGCTATAGAACTCACAAATACTTCTTCATTAATATCTTCAATGTTTACAATGTACCATAACAACAGTTACTACAATGCCAACCATAATAATGCTAATGCTATCTCTCAGATGCAAGTATATAACATATATAGACACCGAGGGGGTGCGAGGCCAACCGTCGCAACCATTCCCAACTACCTACCCTTCGGTTATAATAACAAACGTTAACAACATGATTTACCTGACAACGTGCCCTAGGTACAAAATTTCTTCCAGTCCAAATTCGCATTTGGATTGTTTGGCAAATAGTGAATGTTGCTTGAGTGTTCCCAATACCTTGTCTAAGCGTCTTAGGTGCTCTTTCTAAGTTTTACTATAAATTAGGATATCGTCAAAGAAGACTAATAGGAATTTCCTTAGTTGTCCCCTGAAGCTATGGTTCATGCATGACTAGAAGGTGTTAGGGGCTTTTGTGAACCCAAAATGTAGGACAAGAAATTCAAAATGACCATAATGGCACCTAAAGGCTATTTGAGTTATATCTTTCTCCCTTAGTCTGATTTAGCGATACCCAGACCGTAGTTCAATTTCTGAAAAGTATACCGCCCCATGGAGTTCATTTACTCAAGGGATGGGGTATAGGTTTTTTATTGTCTTATCATTTAGTGCCCTATAATCAATGCACATTCACATTGTGCCATCTTTATTTTTTGAAAGTACAACAAAAGAGGCAAAAGGACTAGAGCATGGCTGGATATGCCCCATTTCTAACAATTCTTTTATGGCCTTTTCAAAATTCTCCTTATATTTATGAGGATGTGGTGACAACCGGTTTTTCCTCTTATTCTAACTCAATAGAATGTTCAAAGCCTCTCTTTGGTGGGAGCCTACGAGGGATGTTGCTAAAGACCTTATGTTTTTTCAATAGTGGTTGTATGTCAATATGGATTGATTTCCCTTTGGTAGAAGATTTGTCTAGAATCAAACATTGGGCGGCCCATTCCATTTTCCCATGCTTAAAGGTTCTCTCCATCTTTTTGGATGAGATTACTCTTGGGGACACATTGTATAGACCCTGTAAGAGTACCTTCTTTTTGTTATGTACAAAATATATCTCTAATCTGGAAAGTCTACTATGAAGTGACCCAAAGAGTGTAACCATGGGGTACCCAAAATTACATCGACCCATATTTACAATGTAAAATTTGTCTTTGAATGGATGTTTTCCCAATGTTTAGTTGGGAAATTTTCTTTTTGCATTGAGTAGTAGATCTGTTAGCCAAGGTTACCTTGAAAACTTTAAAGTCTTTTGCTTCTAATCTTAGTGTTGCAACCAAGTTCTCATCAATAAAATAGTGGATTGCTCCACCATCTACAAGGGTTGTCACTTTTGCCCCTTAATAACACTTCGGATTTTGAAAGGATAATGCTTGAACAACTTTGAGATGTAGTCCAAGGTTCCACATTCCTTGTCCTTGTCATGGTACTTTGTTCTCTTGCTTGGGTATCCTTCTTGGCTTCTTTTTCTGCATAGATGTCCTAGTTCCCAATTCTCATTGCACTTGTAGCATAAGTTTTTCGTTCTAAGGTTTCTTCAGTTGCAAAGATTTCTTGGCCCCCATGTATCCTTACATTTAAAACACAACTTTTTTTCCCTTGGTTACAAGTGTTCCCATGTGCATAAACAAATTGCAACTCCAATCTTTTATCTAACATTTTAAAATTATCTTCATCCAAATCAGCAAAGATAGAGGTATTGTTAGCAAACTGTAGCTCAAGAATAGAATCACTAGAGGGTAGAGACATCCCTTTAACAAGAGGATCTAAAGACAAATCCCTTAAAAGATAATACAAAGCTTCAGTAGCAACAACAAAAAGATGTCGGACAATGGGACAACGTTGCCTAATAGACCTGTGAAGAAGAAATAAATTTAACAATTTGCTATTGATGAAAATTTGTGTAGAAGCATCTCTAAATAGAACACTAGTCATTTTGCAAAAGAATTCATCAAAACCAATAGCATTAAGCATAAGCAGGATAAATGGCTATGCAATCCTATCATAAGCTTTCTCATATTTCAAAAGAGCCATAACATTTCGCTTGGAGGGCTTGGCCTAGTACATCACTTCCCAACTAGTGACAAAGTGAGCAAGAATATACCTTCCACCTAACAAAACCTGATTGAGAAGAAATAACACTAGGTAGCACTTTTGTATCCTCAAGGCTAAAATTTTAGTAGAGATTTTATAGGACAAATTTTAGCAGAGAAGGATCACCTCCTTTGGGAATAAGCTTAATAATGCCTTATTAAAGAACTAGTCAAAATGGTTTCAGGTAAACTTCTAACAAAATATTGCTAATCCAATTGCTATTAGCTTTGTAAACAACACCAAAAATCCATCACACTCAGAATTCCCTTTCATGTGACAAATAGTATTTTTGTTTTGATCAATAAGAGGTCGAGGCCAAAATTTTTATTTTATTAATATGATTAAAATCTTTACAAACACCGTTCATGCAGGCACTGGTAGGAAAGAACGGAGTGAAGAAAACGTCCAGTCTTGCTTGGGACTATTAAGTCCTGTACAATAGTTTATTTACAAGGCTCGCTTTAGTACCGCGATATAGGATGAGGGCAACCCTCTTTTACAGCTTTCCTTTTTTACGCCAGTCATTCATAGCTTTATATTACCCTCCTATGAGAGCCGTTAATGTTTCACAAAGCCAATCTGTCTAGCCTTCCTTTACTGAGCCTTTCCGATACATAATTCTCCTACATGATACCTTTCATCCTTGGCAAAGATCATTGTTAGAGTAACTTGAGAAATCAATAAATTAGAATCTAAGATCCTACTTTGTCATTCTTGCTTTGAAGAACATTCTCTGCAAGATCCTTAAGACAAATCCATATGAGGACTAGATTCACCTATGCTTTGTTACAGGAGCAAGCAATTATTCTTCAGGATAATAACGATACCAGATTCAAGACAGATCAAACAGGAAACATCTCTACCCATATAAAGTTTACGGATATATATATATATATATATATATATATATATATATTAGTCAATTTGTCCATAAACAAGATAAAATGGAACCATTGTACTACTACTTGAGAGGCTTAGTGGCTTAACCCATAACAAAGCCATCCTCATAAATCATATGCAAAGAGTTTGTCCTCAAAAATAGGCAACCACCCCAACAAGAAGACAACTTTGACCAGCATGTGTTTATCTCATTATGTCACTACTTCGAACAAGATTGCATTTCGAATAAGTCAAAAGAGGGATCAACAAAATGATCATTTGCCCAATGTAAAGAATATTAAATAAAATATTGGCAGAAATAAAATATTGAACAAAGTGGGTTATCGAGTAAGCAGGATCGAGTGTTAGCGCGAAGAAAGACTTATTCGATAAGTCAAGGGAGTTTGCTTGTAATTATTTTAAGGAGCTGCATTAGTTATTGGTGATTCTTGTATCACCCTTGCAGCCGTGTCACATCTTGGAGATTCAAAGAAAATTCAAAAAAGGTGCACAAATTGTTATATATATTTAATTACCAGGGGTTTTATATAAGCAAATTTATAAGTTTGAATATCTCAAGTGAAGTGTTGGAATTTGAATTAATTGTTATTTGAATCATTTAACTCTGGAAAAGTTGTGTTTAAAGATCCAATTTTGTCAAATTCAAACAAAAGTGCTAGAAAATTCAGAAATAAAAATATCACTGATAAAGAGAAATGAAACACCATATTGCATTAAGCAATTTTTGTATCATTGTCTCCATAAAAACATTTGATTACATCAAGCAGTTCTACTATCGTAACAAACAGCAATCCACAATTAAGACATTCGACTGACTACCAGGGAAAGGTGTGATTCAAAAAGTCAAAACGAATATTAAAACCCATATTCAGTTGATATGGTGTGGTTTCAATTTAAAATAATGGGATGCATCTCCTTTCATAGACGCCTCCTTCCACAAGGTCGCGTCTTTTCTAAATACTAAAAGAAAGTATTTAAGGGAGATTGGAATGGGATACAGTCATCAATGAATAGTAGTAGTAAGGTGTAGGAAATATATACTGAATATGTATGGAGATTTGAGAAGATTCTATGCAGATTTGTAAGTATACAGCAGATTTATGAGTTGGATATTGATTACAGAATATTATGTTCAAAATCTATTAGAGATAAGAACTATTGAATGATTTTATATATATGAACAAAAGCAGTATTATACTTATTTTTATATATATAAACAGACTATATATATATTTATAATAATAGAAGTGAATTAAATATATATTGCTTATTCTAACTAAGAGTCAATACAGATCACAGAATATTATTTCTGAATCTCATTAGAGATTAAGAGTCATTACACGGTCTTATATATATATGAATCTGAACTATATGTTTGAAGTATATGATTAGATTTTATATCTGAATGATCTAATACATATATCTGAAGGATCTATAGCATATGACTAAATGATTTAATATATTTGAATTGTAAGAATGATATAATTATAGGAATCAACACAGCAGTATTAATAAGGATATAAATATCTTTAATATATTTCAGAGGTAAGTTGCTATATGATAGATATAGATATATATGTATTTCTGTCATATATATATCTGCAGATTATTAACATAAATATCAGATGATTATCTCATTTTATATATGTACGTGAAATATATAAGCTCTGCATTACATGCTATCATCTCAAGTCTCTGTATATGATTTTATATGCAATATAAGAAGAGTCAGGTTCTGTATATTCGATTGTAATATATGTTACTGTCTGTAATGATTAATCCTATGAAATGACTTAGGTAGAGTATTATATGTATCCTTAATGAATTTAGATGATTACCTCACAAGATAAGGTAAGGCGTGCAGTGGAATAGACTGTGCTACATCATACGAAGGCACTAGGTAAGGCCTGTGGTGGAATGGGCATGTGCTACATCATACAAAAGCACTAGATAAGGTCTGCGGTGGAATGGGCATAGGTTACATCATACAAAGGCACTGTCTTGCAAGGGATGATCCACATTGGCAAAGGAAGTTACAATAAGGGGGAATGGGAGGCCCATTAGGTATGCCAACCCCACGAAGCATGGGGCCAAGGGGGACAGGGTTCTGCACTTGGGCCTAGGGTTGGTCTAGGGCACCCTTTTGTAATATTTCCATCCACCTTTAGGAAAGAAAAATACTACACATTACATGTTGTTAGGGGTTGGAACTCTCTTTATCGAGTTATAAATGTATAAGATAGATTATATCATGTTAACTATGTATTTAGTCTATGAATGTATATTTGTACTCTTGTTTCTTTTCTGGTGTTGCAGGACCTAAATCAGGAATTATTTTGTAAAAAGGGATTTTAATTGGTACAGTTATATCTCTAACCAACTTACAAATCTTATTTTAATGAAAATAGTGTTTGTAGGGCTTAAAGTAGGATAAAATCCAGAAGGGGACATTACAGAGAGAGCTTGACAAAGTTGATAAAGAAGAACGACCTTTCGACTTCCATTATGAGAACCCAACACCAGCTCTCACACTTAGAAAAAGTATTATTAAAAGAAGGCTCTGATACAAATCTAGAATGCTACTTCAAATTAGTCACCTTGCTTAATCACTTTGGCCTTAGTTTGTTTATTGAACATTATGATTGTATGTGTTATCCATTTCCTCATATTGTCATATGCTATTGCAAAGGAGCACTAATTCGGATATTCAAGCAAAGGCATTTCTGAGTGCTATAAGATTTTAAATAAGTGTATTTAGTATGGGGGACATATTTTTCATATTTTTTAATCCCCAATTATTCTGACCTGTTTACTTTTGCAGAGTTGTTGCGGCAGTTACTTCACCTGCAGTAAGTAATCAAGAGATTCCACAGGAACAGTCTATAAAAAAACCAGGATTGCTTTCTCGTCCATTCGGGCTTGGATGGCGTGATAGAAACAAGGTACTTGATTCTTCATCAATTATCTGTTATTTTTAGTAGGGCTTGTTAACTTTTTAATTTTACATAATAGAGTGAAATTAGTGCCTGTAGAACCCCTACTAATCTTCAGCTAAAATAAATAAATTCATCTATTTTACAGGTAAAATTGAACAACGTTGATTCTCAGGCATTGCCATCTCCTAGGCCCAATAACCTTGACCATCAGGCAGCTCTATCTCCCAGGAACAGTAGCCTTGATCATCAGGCATCTCCATCTCCCATGACTGGTAGCATAGAGTTCAAGCTTGATTCACCTACAAGTAAGCATGGAAACTCTCAGTTGGTTCAAGAAGGCTTGAATGGGTTCTCAGAATCACATGATTCAGGAAGTACGGATGAAACAAATTTATCGTGAGACCTCTGTATGAGCATTGTCTAATTAACATTATTTCAGAGTAATTTCCCCTCTACAATGCACCACCTTTTACATATTTTGTATAGAGGAAAACTGTTACTAGACAAAGCTTGTGCATTGCGCTAAATTCCTCGTTAGGCTTGCAGTTCATTCCTAATACAGGAATACTTATGCTGACTGAGGAGCCTAATATCAGAAGAGTTTTCTCTTCAGTCATTGAGAATGCGCCTTTGGGGTTTAGAGCCAACAGAGCCATCCACACTAGCTATGGGCCATTTAGTTTCAAACTCAAAACTCTTTCATTGTATGCCGTCTATGTTAGATGGGGAAATTCATTTCTATGTTGCGGTTTATAGAAGTCATTTGTAACTTTTCTTGATATTGGAATCTTGTTAATGCAAGCTCCTCTATTTGCTACTTAATAGGTTACCCTGATCTGGTATTACTCTAGAGAAAGGGATTTTATAATAACAAAATGATGTAAATCATGTGTCTATATAATAATTGTAATAGGTCTCAAGAATGGATTCTATTGCTGTGGGAGAAAGGTGTATTGAAACAAAAATAAGGGGAATTGTTTCTATACTCAGGCATTGGCCTTGATTTCGTTCTTCATATATTTATTTCGTATCTCAGACTGTTTCTTCAAATGTATTGTGTTGATCTGTAATTTAAACCATTATTTTGAAAGGAAATGGAATTAAACTCTGCGCACTAAATAATGTCCATATTTTGAGTCAAGAAACTCCTTTTCTCATGCTTGGTTTCAAGATGGCAAATTTTGTATCTTTAGTTATTCATTTTAATCATAATTCATTTGTCCTAGATATTTAATTACTTTAGTTTTTGTTGTGATATTGGTTTGAATTCGAAAGTGTAAATGGGTTTATTGAAATATAAATTCCATTGCCATTGATTTTGTATGATATTCTATATGAATACATTTTATGGTTACAATTTGAGAAATATCTCAAGGAAAGAAATTTTATATTAAAACCAAGAGCGTTACATTTATTGTTTGCTCTTTTGGTGATGAGAAGTTAACTATTTTCTGTGTTTAACAAACATTTAATTCTGCACATATTAATGAGATATACATGCATCAGTGCTTTTATTCACGAAGATCAAACAAAAGTTTTCGTTGTGTTTTTCAATAGTTTAGACTCCGTTGCCTGTTTTTTTTCTAATAATTGACAATTGTATCCATGGGGAATAACAGTTTTGTTTGCAAACTGCCCCTCCCAAAACTTATCAAGTTGGTTGAGGTTGCTTGGCAGGATCACATTTTAGAACCAATGGCGTTAATCAAACTCTGTTAATGAATAGAGGTTGCCAAACATTTTAGGTAGTTAGCTCTGGATTTAAATTAAATTGTGCAAGTTTTTGGTGGTTGATATGGTGTAGGGGTAGATTTTATACACCTGATATTCATCTCCTGCATGAGCTTTTTTAAAGCTTGGGAAATGTTCTCATAGACGTCTGTATTTTGTTTATGTTTTGCAGATGTGGCTGAAATGTGTTGTTTTTATCATCTACCCTCACTCTTTGCACTAACTTTGAGCTTCCTTGACCAAATATCCTTTTATTAAAAAACTAGTTTAGTTGTGTCAACCGGTCTGAGGAATATAATAGTAGGAATATAACCAACACTGATTTTCGATCATTTGATAAGGAATGGTATCAATAGGAGAAACAACGAAAGGATCTAAACGTGTCACTCTCACATGGTCTGGGATTTGTGTTTTTCATATTGTAAAATATAGTTAAATGTTTCGAGGAAAATCAAATGAATAAACGTATTTAGCTGAAGTTTGTTATAGATTTGTTATGATAGATGGTTATAATGACTCGTCAAATTGTAAAGAAGTCTTATAATAATTGGACAGATGCTTTGGGATTTGTAAATTCTTGTATCATTGATTGATTCACTTTCCTTGTGCAATTGATTGCAAGTTTAAGAATCAAGTTGTGCAAGAGTAGATTTTATTTAGATATGTGAATGATTTCAATGAGTTTTTTAAATGTTCACTTTTAGTTATCTTACCTAAATTTGATCCACATAAAAATTTGGTTGTGGTTTTGAGTTTGTCAATGATGAAGACTATATTTCTCTTTGGCCAAACCCCTAGGATATTGAGTTTAACTTTTAGAAATAGTATATATGGAAGAACTTAGAAGCATATCATAATATAGTAGAATGGGGGCCAATGACATGAGCATATGCTTTTAATCGGGAGACACGATCTAAATAATGTAATGTATTTATAGATAAGAATATGAGCATGGGGGCTCCAAATCAACCAATATTTGCTTATTTGAATGGAGCATAGATTACTAAATGAGAAACAAGAGTAGACAGGAATTCCTAGAGAGTTCATTGGGCTAAAAAGATTAGAGGAGTTTAGGACTCAAAACAACTACAATATAATGTCTTTACAACATTGAAAAGATGCATCAATTAACTTCCATTCAAGTTTTCAGTCTATTGGTCTAGATCATTGAATGCTGATGGAGGATCAGACACTTTTATTTGATATAGCCACCTGTAGTTTGAAGTCTTCTTTAGAGCAGCTTGTTTTTCTTTAATCCCCATATCTTCTAGTTGCATATCATAAGTGTAGTATTTGTTGTGTCTTCATTAAATACTAATGGAGGATCAATATCACACACTTTCATTTGATATAACTATTGTCAATCAAGATTGCACCCTTAGCAAATACAAAATTTGACTATCTTGTTGAAACATGGAAATACTCTCAGACTATGGGTGATCTATAACAAGACTGAATCTCTAGGTTAAGACTGGTTCCTTGATGGTACTCACCTATAACTAAATGATGATGGGAAAAGGGATGGAAAAAATGTTTGTGAAATGAACTCCTAAAACTTAATGAGTGATGCACTAAATGAATAATGAGCCATGTAGCTAGAAAACCTCACATAATTACCCTTTAAAGACAAAAATCTTATAGACTCAATTAGATATTTAATACAAAAAAGATTCTTATGACAAGTTCCAATATTATGACGCCTTGAAAGGAAAACAATGGTGTTTTCTCAATTTCCAACAACAAAATGGAGGACACTATCACAAAACTGCACTTAAGTACACCAAATTATGCATTTAACAATAAAAAGAGCTTGACAAAATAAAGGTGATACACAATATTTTGATCAATTTACTCACAATTAGTGCTCAACATAGAAATAAATGAGAAGGAACCCGAATCTCTCTAGAATAACCACCAAGAGAAAAATGCTATAATCTTTCAATACAGATATATATTGGACATTTACAGATTTGTAGCAGATTTTTCTAGTTTTTCAATAGAGATACATGTTCCTTCTCAGTTTTGGTGTGTTGAGTATTGATTGTGGGTAATTGATTAAAATAATGTGTTTTACCTTTATTTTATCAAGCTCTTTTTAGTGTTAGATGCAAGATTTTGCAAGTCTGTGATTGTGTCCTTTTCTTTGCTGCTGGAAATTGAGAAAACATCAATGTTTTCCTTTCAAGGCATCATAGTACCGGGGCTTGTCATAAGAATCTCTTTTGCATGAAGTATCTGATTGACTTTGTGAGATTTGTAGTGTCTTTTGAGGGTAATTTTGTGAAGTTTATCCAGCTACATGTCTTGTCGTTCATTTGGTGCATCACCCAATAAGTTTTAGGAGTTCATTTCACAAGCATACTTTTCTACACATTTTCCTGTCATCATTTAGTTTTAGGTGAGTACCATCAAGGAACCAACATTTTAACCCCATGGATTCACTCTCATTATAAATTATCCACAGTTTGAGAGTGTCTTCATGTTTCAACAAGATAGTCAAATTTTGTATTTGTGAAGGGTGCAATCCTAATTTACAACAATAACCACCTCAGTTTGATGCCTTCTTTAGAACAACATTTTTTCTTTAATCCCCATATCCTCTAGTAGCATATCATAAGAGTAGTCTTTGTTGTGCCTTATGAAATTCTATGTATTCCTTTTGAATTGCATCATCCTTCGCTTTGGCATATAGCTAGTGTTGTGCAAATTTAAGTTCTAATATTAAAGATAGCTTGTCCCATATTGAGAAACTCTTGTAACTTCTTTGAAGATCTCCTTGAATAAGGAAACCACATGATAATAGAATGTGTAAAGGCCCCTTCCAAATTTGTTGTGGAGTCAAAGTTTGCAACAAATTAGGGTTACTAGAATCTTGGATTTGAATCCTACAACCATAACCAGGGAAACATATGCACACAAATGTAAGTGTGAGTCTCTGTGTATATATATGTAGATATGTGTGTATGTGTGCGTGCACGTATGTGTATGTGTATGTGTGTGTGCGTGTAATATGCATGTAGAACTAATAATTACCTATTGCAATGTTGATTTTGTGGATTTTGTTACTAGATCTTTGTGCCTTTACTGAATTATGGAAAATCTTCATGTTCTGATCCCCTTCCTTAAGCCAACATTTTGAAGATTTTTTATGCCAAAAAACTTCCTCTCAAGCCAAGACTTTTAAAAATTGTGAGTTTAAAGATATTTCTTCTAAAAAATTTTCCTCCAATGTTCCCTTCTAAATAACTCTATTATGAAGCAATCCCAATTTATGTTCTAAATGATACTTCTCTACAAAAATATCTTTAAAATGCACTCAATTCCATTCCTTAGAGAAATTTTTAATAAATTGAAGCTTCTTGAAAAAATGAAAGTTGATTTACCATATCTTACCAAAGTAGTATTTCACTAACTTCTGATTAATTCTTTTAAACCCTCCACCCAAAACCACATTTTCTTGAACTTGAAGGAACATTTGATAAGGATGGAGTCATGTTGAAGAATTGAAGAACTAGGGTATTGTTTTGAACTAGTGATTGCAAGAATATTGGATTCAAATACAAAAATAAGATCTACACAATTACCCACTAGAAAGAAACAATCTAGTTTCTTAGAAATATTTGAAAAACCTTACCTCCGATTAGTCCAAGTGAAAGCCCTATTGTTGTATTAATTTGTGTTGTCCTCTAACACTCCCCATTATTTCCAGTTTCATTTTATTTATCTTTGGGGCTTTTTTCTTCTTTTCTCCCACTTTAATTTTATCACTTCGAAAGAGTTTGCCTAATAGTTTTGATCTCCAAAATACCATCATAGTCTTCTAACCCAAGGGAATCCTCATCATCTGAAAATGATAGATCTGCGATAGCTTTTGTAGATCTTGTTGGTCATTCTTGATCGTCAAACTCTACTTCACACAGAGGGTGTAAAACATTCATTGGAGATATTTGAATATCTTTGATTGTTTGTAAAGGTTTCTTCAAAAGAAGACATGTTTCCATCCTTGGATCTAGTTGTTGGGCTTCCTGATCTTGTATCCTCACTTAAAGAGTAGACTTCTCCAAAGGCTCAATTCTACAAAAATATGATCCTCCTTTCAATTTAATATAAGATTTTGACCATCCTTGGGGTTGGGAAATCAACCCCCTTTCTCCCACAGACACCCCTTCACACCACAATCCCCAGATATCTCCTATGTTTGAGCTTCCACTAAACCCAATGTCTTACATCCATGATCACTCTCTAGGCTTTTTTGAACCAACTCTAAATTTAAATCTTTTCCACTACCAACAACTAAAATCCTAGCTTCTTGTGGCCCCTCCAAAGATGGGGGTGTCAAGGGGTTTCCCTTTTGTGAACTATTTCATTCTACAATGAGAAACTAGGTTTTAAAGTATCTATCAAGTTACCCTCCCCTCGACACATAATGTCGGCACAATGGCTTGTTTCTCCTATTTCTTGATTGGTGTGACTAATTAGGAATGGACACACCCATTTCCTTACTCAAATAAGTTAGCCTATTTGACAACTAATCCTTCTTCAAATTATTCCCTCTTGATTGTTGTCATATACATCAATAAGGATCGATGTTGTAGACATTAATCATTGTTAACATAGACAAAGTATATCACTATTTAATAATAATCCAAATCATTGTTTAACAACATGCATTTTCTTGTAGTTTGTTGCCTTATGTTATATGTAATTTAACCTTAACCTATGTTTGTGCATGATGATCTAATATTTATATCAAATTTGACGTAGGCCCACCTCGTGAATTTATATTAAATTAACCTAGGTCGACCCTTCTTATGGTGCAATGTAGGGAATAAATCCCTTAACCCAAGTAGGTCACGAAAGTTCACCCTTCCCAAGATTTTGCTTGTCCTCAAGGAATCATAGTCCTAATTTGTTAACCAAATACTTTAAAATAAGAGGGTCCCAAATCAATTCTTGTGATGTATTTAATTTTTTTGCACAAACCTAATGTTTTTTATTTAAGTAAGCAACCTAACAAGGGGGATGACCCTTACACTACCACAACCCAAAGGCGTCAAAGAGAACAACACAAAAATTAGGGCGTTGGGTTTTACAAATAGAGGCCATCAACGACTTATTAAGAGCACACAACCAGAGGTGTCGTTAAAAACAAAAAAACAACACAATAGCATCAAGGCTAGTAGCCCTCCTCAAGAATGGGAGGGAAACTCACCACATGTGGAGTAGAATGTAAGTTCGAGGAGCTATTTTTTCGACATTGTCCAACAACTGTCTAAGTGATGTTGTCATTAGCCTCCCTGTCACAATGGGGAGCAACTAATGAAACTCCATTAGGACAACTGTTAGCACAATGGACAGAGTGATGAGAAAGTTGTACATTGTTAGTTGAAGCTTGGAGAAAAGTAAGAGCAGAAGGTGAAGAAAGGTCCACATGGCCAGAGGGGGTCACACCTGTTGGCTCCTTTTCTTTCCACTTGCAAATTTACAATACATTTGACAAACTAGTGTCATTGACTCCTAAAAACCACTCCAAATCATGCAAGAAAAAGGGGCCAATTAACAAGGATCAAGACTATGATCCTCCTACACTTTGAGGCTTAAATTGCTCAGGCGGGTTTACCTATTGATTCTCTTCTTGAAAGGAATCATATAACTTCTTTTGTATCATTCAACACAAAAACTATGCATTAATGCCCTTTACATACAGACTGAAGGATATTATCATTTATAAATTTGTATTGATGATGAAGAAACTGCCTATCAAGAACAGACCAATGTCTTATTCATGGGCATATAGTCACCAATAACACATATCACAAGAAAACTTAAATCAGACACACCCAAAACCCAGAACAATTGCTTTGCATATCATTCCTCTCACTCTCACACTCAGACATCGAATTCTTACAAGAACATTGAGCTCTCTGAAATCATTTTTAACATTTAATCCTACCTTTGGCAAGAATTCAAAAACAACTTTCAAAACTTACTTTGTAAATCATATGTTAACCTGCTTTGCAAAACTAACATATAAAAACCAAAAATCAATGCAAGAAGACATACACTCTTGTGAGATGGGATTCCAACATGTTTTCATTAAGATTTTCAAGATCAATACATTCGCAATGATAGAATGCCAGAAAGAAACCCTGGAAAGATTATCTCTATTCACCTCTCAATTTCACCATCCTCTACAAAAATGAAAAAGAAGAGAGATATAGGAGAAGAGAGCCAGTTCAGAAACAACTAACAAATTGAAATCCTACAAGAAATATCTCCATCTTTTCATCAAAGTTCCGATTCTCAAATGATCCTTTGTAACCTCCTTCATGCCTGCTGTCATTTTCACCAACTGATTGATCCCAAAATGCCAACCCATACTGCTCTTTCCCACTAAGTCGAATATGAAAATAATCATTGCCACTTGATTCCTCTTGTCTTGCCATTTCCGAAAATATATGACATGCCTATATTCTGATAAAAATAAAGGCACCAGGCACAATTTCTGTGAGCATGCCAATAATTTAAATTTTTGGTTTTATTTCAAATATGTAGACTATACCATTTGTTTTGATTTTTTATTTTACTTTTAAATCTTCTCTTTATGGCCTTTTTCTGCACTTTATGCTCAGACCTCACCAGAACATGACAAGTGTCACCGACTGATTGCATTCTCGCTCTAACCCTGGCCTTGACCTTTGGTTTGGAGAACACACGAATGCCTTCATTCTCCTAATCTCCAAATGCCTCTTCTAACCCAAGTTGCATCTGGAGAATATGCGACTAAGTGTATTCTCTGAATCTCCGGATCACATCTTTGACCATGGTTACATCTAGAGAATGGGCAACTAAGCCATTCTCCAGATCTCTGAATCATCTTTCACTAGCCGCTAAGATTGGGAGAACACGCCACCAAGCCATTCTCCCATTCTCCAAATGCTAAGGACTTAACCGCTTGGATTGGGAGATTGTGCGACTAGGTAGTCTCCAGATCTTTGAATGATTCCCCTAACCGCCAGCCTATTCCAAGAACACGTGACTGAGCGATCCTCCAAGTCGCTAGATGCTAGTCCAAACCGCGAACCTATTTACCAATCACGCGGCTATGTGATCTCTGAATGGCTGAACGCTTAGGGCTTAACCGCCATGATCATGAGATCTGGTGACTAAGCCATTCGCTAGATTGCTGGATTTTTCCTTGACCGCCGGTTTGATCTCGTGAATGCGTGACTGAGCGCCATGTGTCCTCTTCTGTCCTTGCTCACTGCCACCTATCTGCAAAATTATTATGGTCACTGGCCCGCTGACACGGATCCAGAGGCACCTCCACACACGTGCACCCGCAGGGCCTCCTGCTCTTTACTTCATATCACTTAGTGTGCGTTGTTTCCTTTATGCATTTCAGAATGCCCTCTCCCAGCCAATGTGGGACTAAACCCTTAAGATTTTTTAAACATATCACTAAAATCTGGTCTAGTGCTCAGTTGGTACGCACTTTCAGGTAGGCCCATAAGGGCATGAGGCAGTCGCTAGCCTCATTCCTTTCTCTTTTCCTAAGATGTGAGCGTCACTACTTTTAAACATCTCTAAGGACCAGAACGGTGTGCATGTGGGATAAACCCACATGCATACCTTCAACATTTTTTTCATTTTTTCTCCATGCTTGTGCGTGCTAATGCTTCCTTCATTTACCCTGGCTTATGCTCCTCCAACACAAGTGCGTATTCACTTTGCATTCTACTGGCATAAACATGACTCATCACTTCTCAAAGTCTGGCACGCACCAACTCTTCTTGTATTTGCCTCTTTGCTTACATGAAGCCACCAAATACTTCACGCACCACTCCATGCAATTTGCATTTGATACGCACCTCACTTAGTGCATGCTTCTCCTAAATTTTATTTGGCTGCCACACCTCAAACCTCACGCATCCATTGGATTGTCTTTTTTTTCAAATGTTGGTCTTCATTCACAGTAGTATACTCACGCACAGCCTTCAACAACCCCTCACCTGTCAGCCTCATGTGTTTTATTTATCTGTTGCCTTCCAAGACTCACACACTCCCCAAACATTGCATCTTTTATGCATTCAAGTGCACACCCATGATGCCTCTTTTGTTTCATTTGGTCTTGGTGTGCATGTGTTACGGTGTGCACATCATATGCCGACTCTTACATGGCAAATGACAGGCACCAAAACACAAATTCACGCACCATTGGTCTTGGTTAGCCTCTCCTTGGAAGTGCTAGCATGCACACCCCAATAAACTCCACACACTTTCCTTGGAGTGTGCTGCTTCCGTTCATAATCCTGGCCTCACGCAATGTTTAGCAATCTCCCTCACCTTTTTTCAATGTGCTGCCCTTTGTAAGTGCATAGCCTTTCAAATCTTATGCACCATGCCAACAATTTAATCCAAAACGTTTCTCCCTTACCTCACACATTGGTCCACTTGGTGTGCACACTTTGCTGGCCACATTGCATTCAACACACTCATCATAGCATGAGCACCCATATTTGTGTTTGACTGCCTTCATTACTCGTTTGAAAAACTACGTTTTCAAACACTCACGCAATCCTCATGTTTCATTATGCTAGCCACTTTGATTACTTTACTTTGCATTTTATATCTGCTGACATTTTCGTTTGGTATGCACATCATAATAAACAGTTCACTCACCTATATTTGCTGCTATCTTCAAACATTCACATTCGGTATGCACTCTATTCTTTTATCTTGGTACGTTGCCTAATAATCATTGTTCTTTTGTTCTTACTTGCAAGGATTTGGCATATGCATTGGCACGTACCCTGCTTGGTGCGTGAATCTTGAACCTTTGCATGTCCCTTGCCAATTTATGCAAGGCTCATAATCTTCCAGCCTCACGCAAGTGCTAGTGTGCGTCCCCTTTCATATGCGTCCTCCATCCAATACTCACATGTTGGTTTCTCAATTTAAAACTTTTAAAAATGGTGCCTTGAAAAATATGGACACAAATTACATGTGCAATCAAAAAGATAAAAAGGTCAACCCATTCTAGGAAAATGAACAAGTGCGCGTAGCACATTGACAAATCATATGAGGCCGACAAACCATAGCACCAAAGAATTTTCATGCACAAGAGAAACATCATCCTGGAAGCAAAATAAAAGGGTCAACACTTAACCTTCACCTCCTACCCTTTACTCATCTGGAATGCAATCGTCAGGATGAAAAAAAGACCATAGCACATTAAAATTTTAATCACATCATTCATTTCACTCTATCTCTGAAAAATTTCCACCATCAATAGCTGGCCTTTAGAAGTGACCTCAAAAACTGGTCAAATGGCTCCACAAGAATGCGCCATCAAAAACACACATTGGCTTCCAACATGTAAGCACACTTGCCAAAAGAGATTACTTAGAAAGATTTGAGCTGAAAGATTTTAACGACCAAACTTGGCCTTTCATAAACATTAACTCAGCCTGCATTGTCAAATTTGCATAAGTCACCTCCAGAATTGGCCTAAAAAACTCACCCACTGAAACCTTCATGAACCGACAACTTGGAGACCAATTCACTTCCATACAAGGTACACAAATCCACAATTAATTCACCCAAAAGATCACATGGCAAAATGAAATTAAACACCAAAGTCAGCCTTTTAGAAATATTCAAGATTAAAACAATGAATTATGTAGAAAACTGATTTGGAATCGGTCTAGGAAAATGGCTATATGGATTGGCAAAGACCTGAAAATATTCAGGCAAGTACACTTCCAGGTCTACAATACAGGGCAACATTCAATTATACTTGACCATGAATAGGGTGCAAACTAGGAAGCTTCAAAGTAGGCCATTGAGAAATCTGGACAATGCACGCTTGGAGATTTTAATAATTTGGAAATGAAATGGCTCTAGCAAACAGGTCAAATGGGCACATGGGGAGCTGAAAATGGGTATGAACACTCTTTCTCATACCTAAAACATGATGAAACAACCCAGATGTCATGACACTCAAGCGGACAAAAGATGAAAACCTCCGAAGTGGGCTACTTAGTGAAATTCTGGATAGACATAAAATGAAGATTTCTGGGAACACCTTTAAATGACCACTTCTAAAACATGTTAGAACAAAAAACTAGGACCTCAAACATATTACATATGTCAAATGAAAGGCAATGAGCACCCTACCCACGTGGTTTATCATGAAGAACAACATGACCCTTTTATCCATGCACTCAAACTAGGCACCTTACAATTATTTTTAGGCACTGATTCTGACACTTAGACAAATTTTTGAAACTGGACTCAAAACATAGCCTAAATTTTTTAGCTCCAACAATGGCTTTGATTGGGGACGCATGCCCCTTGCGGGCATGGAGAGGACTTAGGATCTCATGGTATAGCAGACCACCAAAAGAAGATCAACTTGACTTTTCACTTTTGAAACAGGGAACCCCAAAACCAACAACCGAACAACTCAAAGAAAAACAACTTTACAAAATTTACAAATATTTACAAAGGACTTCAAACTTTGTCAGTGTGAGTCAACATTTACCTCTATCAAAGATGTAATTCTCATTTGCACGAATCCAAGGTAATCTGAAAACATTACTTTTGTTGACAAGATCAATCAGATTGCCATAAATCTTCAGCATATTATAAAGAAAATAACTAGTATTTTCACTATCATTGAACCTTTGGAAATAATTAGAATTCTGAAAATACTGATCATTGTGCAACATACGAATGTCACACTCTTCAAGGTTTCTAACCAGCTGAGGAGGAAAACACTTTAACTTAACTACTAAGCTGGAAATATGCTGGCTTTCCTCAATAATTGCTTGAACATCAAAGTAAAACTTCTAAAATTCAACTCTATGTATACCATATGAAAGTTCAAGCAAATCACTATGAACCACAACTTGTGGCTTCAAATCCAACTCATTTTGAAAAACATCAAGATGCTGAATCGGGAACACAAAAGACTCAAAATCTGCCTGATAACTTGTACATACTTCCTGATTCTTTTTAGCCTCTTTTAAAAATAAAACATCAGCATTTATATTATCATACTCTTGAGGGAACACACATACCTTTGGCTAAAATAAGAAATCATTTGTAGGACTTGAAACATCTTCCATCTCTTCATGAAACATCTCAAAATGGGGCATGAACAAATCAACAGGCAACCCATTGCATATGTCTTCATCTTGGCACATGTCTTCCAAGCACAAATCTCTATCACATGAAACATTGTCAGCATCATTAATCTCTATTTGACAAGACACTGTTTCAATACCCTCAACAATATCACAATTATCAATGTCTAGATCAAACAAGATGACTTCCTTTTCCGGTGATGAATTACAATCCATGTCAATCTCATAATCATAAGAAATGGTTTCTTGAAAACTCTCATAAACTGGCTCATATAAATCTGAAAGCAAATCCACTTTAGCATTCTCAACCAAGCTCTCACTTAAACAAGTTTTTCTTTCATATTCAGGATTCTCCAAATTAATAGAAGAATTTGAAAATGTTGACATTGAATCATGACTACAAATTGAATGCATTCTTGACATGGCATCATTATTTTCAAAAACATTAAATGCCTCAAATTCTGAATCATGAAAACCATTAGTATGACAAACATCTCGCTGTAATTCAGAAAAATAAGGCATCATTTTAGGTTCATAGAAACCAATATACTTATCAATCAAGCGATCACAAGGACCATTTGCAAGGTCTCTAACCTTATCATCATTCTCTACAATGACATTATCACACTGCTGCTCTTGAACTACTATTGCAGAGAATTCATTTTCTCCCAAATTATTTGACTTATCATTATTTTCAACGTGGGACTGACTGTACAAATTACAAACAACATCAAGCTCAGAAGTTTGACACAACCTTAACAGCTCGACCTGATTTTCATTGGTTGACATTACATCAACTGGATTGTAACACTCACCATGATTTCCATTACTCACTTGAATCACTAAATTAGTGCCAGCACTCGGGAAAGTCACCTCATGTAGTCTTGTATTTTCAACACCATGAAGCTTTGGCAATCCAAATTTCTTCATCCTTTCTATGTCAGATGCCAGCTGAAAAACATGATATAGATTTTGTGGTTCCTTGTCTCTCAACAAGTAACCCATCTTACTGTCAAATGCAACTAAGTAAATAACTAAAGACAATGCATCATGAGGTCTACATTTCTCAGGAATTCTCTTTAGTGTTGTCCCAAATCTGAAATTAAAAGCATTCACTTATTCATCCTTTCCTATGTGAATGCCAATAAGATCAATTAACAAACTATACTCACAAATGAACTCTCCAAAAGTTTCATTAAATGCTGATTCAAAATCCTTCCATGAAAAAATAGAGTACTGAGACAAAACTGAAAACCATTCCCTAGCATTTCCCACTAGTGATTGCACAAACAATCTCATAACTACATCTTCATGGCTGACCTCAAAATCTTCCATCAAATCCATGAATGCATTTAAATATTTTTTAGCTAACTCTTCCTTTGCCCCACTAAACTTAGGCAGATGTTTTCTGATTTCTGGGGGTATTCCATTTGGGTAGCCATGAATGCCCTCAAAATTTAGAGGTGAGTAACACTTAAAACCTCTTCTATCTCCTGGCTGAGATACTTGATGGGACATGACTACATTCGGAGATACACAAGGTTGGGAATATTCAGAGTAGATTTCTACTTCCTTCTTTCAAGAAACCATAACCTTGCATATGAAAACTCAAGCATACATATTATGCAGATTTTATCCATAGTAAAACTGACATATCCCTTTGAAAATCATTTGCATACACCAATAAATCACAATAGCTAAATCTACTCAAATTCTTGTATGCAAAACACACTAACTCTTCCCTTTCACTTAGTGCTTATAATCACTGAATAGGGAAACAATGTTTTGCACATGATTTTCATGAATAAAATTGATATGAAAATCAAATACTTGGGAATGTTGTGACTGCTGCAAAACATTGATCTGAAGCTTCCTCAAAATCACTCTTCAAACTTCGGTAGAGTCGCCACCTCTGTGCAGAGGAAAAAACTAAAACAGCTAAGAACCTTCTCTCAGTCCTAAACCTTCTTCAAAACCCACAGTCACAACACAACCAAGACATAATATTGACTGTTTGTCAGGACTGCATATTCATTAACACTTTCATTACAATGCACTAATCAAACAGAGATACCAGAGCTAGCACTCACACTTGGTGAGAAGATATAACAAAAACTTTAAAGAACTGTCTCTATATAATGACCTCAAGTCACCACTTAACTGGCTGAATTGGATAAGAAAACTTGACAGGTTATTCATGAACTTTTATTTCTCCTTTCCCTAGTAGAGTTGCCATTTTGTTGGCTCCTTTTCTTTCAACTTGCAAATTTACAATACATTTGACAAACTAGTGTCACTGACCCCTGAAAACCAGTCCAAATCATGCAAGAAAAAAGGGGACAATTAACAAGGATCAAGACTATGATCCTCGTAAATTGCTCAAGTGGGTTTACCTATTGATTCTCATCTTGAAAGGAATTAGAAAACTTCTTTTGTATCATTCAACAAAAAAACTATGCATTAATGCCCTTTACATACTGAATGAAGGATATTATCATTTATAAATTTGTATTGATGATGAAGAAACTGCCTATCAAGAATAGACCAATGCCTTATTCATAGGCATAGAGTCACCAATAACATATATCACAAGAAAACTTAAATCAGACACACCCAGAACCCAGAACAACTGCTTTGCATATCATTCCTCTCACTCTCACACTCAGACATCGAATTCTTACAAGAACATTGAGCTCTCTGAAATCATTTTTAACATTTAATCCTACCTTTGGCAAGAATTCAAAAACAACTTTCAAAACTTACTTTGTAAATCATATGTTAACCTGCTTTGCAAAACTAACATATAAAAACCCAAATGCAAGAAGACATACACTCTTGTGAGATGGGATTCCAACATGTTTTCATTAAGATTTTCAAGATCAATTCATTAGCAATGATAGAATGTCAGAAAGAAACCCTGGAAAGATTATCTCTATTCAGCTCTCAATTTCACCATCCTCAACAAAAATGAAAACGAAGAGAGATATAGGAGAAGAGAGCCAGTTCAAAAACAACTAACAGATTGCAATCCTCCAAGAAATATCTCCATCTTCTCATCAAATTTTTGATTCTAAGATGATCCTCTGTAACCTCCTTCATGCTTGTTGTCATTTTCACCAATGGATTGATCCCGAAATGCCAACCCATACTACTCTTTCCCACTAAGTTGAATCTAAAAAAAAACATTTCCACTTGATTCCTCTTGTCCTACCATTTCCGAAAATATATGACATGCCTATATTTTGATAAAAATAAAGGCACCAGGCACAATTTCTGTGAGCAGGCCAATAATTTAAATTTTTGGTTTTATTTCAAATGTGCAAACTATACCATTTGTTTTGATTTTTCATTTTACTTTTAAATATGCTCTTTATGGCCTTTTTTTGCACTTTATGCCCAAACCTCACCAGAACATGACAAGTGTCGTCGACCGATTGCATGCTCGCTCTGACCCTGACCTCGACCTCTGGTTTGGAGAAAACGTGAATGCCTTCATTCTCCTAATCTCCAAATGCCTCTTCTAACCCAGGTTGCATTTGGAGAATACACGACTAAGTGTATTCTCTGAATCTCTGGATCACATCTTTGACCATGGTTACATCTGGAGAATGGGCAACTAAGCCATTCTCTAGATCTCTGAATCATCTTTCACTAGCTGCCAAGATTGGGAGAACACATCACCAAGCCATTCTCCCCTTCTCCAAATGCTAAGGACTTAACCGCTTGGATTGGAAGATTGTGCGACTAGGTAGTCTCCAGATCTCTGAATGATTCCCCTAACTGCCGACCTATTCCGAGAACATGTGACTGAGCGATTCTCCAAGTCGCTAGATGCTAGTCCAAACCACAAACCTATCTGGAAATCATGTGACTATGTGATCTCTGAATCGTTGAACACTTAGGGCTTAACCACCAGGATCACGAGATCTGGTGACTAAGTCATTCGCCAGATCGCTAGATTTTTCCTTGATCGCTAGTTTGATCTTGCGAATGCGCGAATGAGTGCCACATGTCCTCTTTTTTCCTTGCTCGCTACCACCTATCTGCAAAATTATTTTTGTCATTGGCCCGCTGACATGATTCTCGAGGCTCCTCCACGCGTGTGCACTCGCAGAGCCTCCTGCTCTTTACTTCATATCACTTAGTGTGCATTGTCCTTTATGCATTTTTGAATGCCTTCTCCTAGCCAATGTGGGACTAAACCCGTAAGAGTTTTTAAACATATCACTAAAATTTGGTCTAGTGCCCAGATGGCACGTACTTTTGAGTGAGCCCACAAGGGCATGAGGCAGCCACTAGCCTCATTCCTTTCTCTTTTCCTAAAATGTGAGTGCCAGTGCTTTTAAACATCTCTAAGGACTAGAACAGTGTGCATGTGGGATAAACCCACATGCATACCTTCAACATTTTTTTCATTTTTTCTCCATGCCTGTGCGTGCTCATGCTTGCTTCATTTACCCTGGCTTATGCTCCTCCAGCACGTGCATATTCACTTTGCATCCACTTTGCATTCTACTGGCATAAAACATGACTCATCACTTCTCAAAGTCTGGCACACACCAGTTGTTCTTGTATTTGCCTCTTTGCTTACAGGTAGCCACCAAATACTTCATGCACCACTCCATGCAATTTGCATTTGATACGCACCTCACTTAGTGTGTGCTTCTCCTAAATTTTATCTGGCTGCCACACCTCAAACTTCACGCATCCATTGGATTGTCTTTATTTTCAAATGCTAGTCTTCATTCACAGCAACATACTCACACACAACTTTCAACAACCCCTCACCTGGCAGCCTCACGCATTTTATTTCTCTGTTGCCTTCTGAGACTCACACACTCCCCAAACATTGCATCTTTTATGCATTCAAGTGTGCACCCATGCTGCCTCTTTTTTTTCAGTTGGTCTTGGTGTGCATGTGTTACAGTGTGCACATCATATGTAGACTCTTACATGGAAAATGACAGCCACCAAAACACAAATTCACGCACCATTGGTCTTGGTTAGCCTCTCCTTTGGAGTGTTGGCACGCACACCCCAATAAACTCCACACACTTTCCTTGGAGTGTGTTGCTTCCGTTCATAATCCTAGCCTCACACAATGTTTAGCAGCTCCCTCACCTTTGTTCAATGTGTTGCCCTTTGTAAGTGTGTAGTCTTTCAAATCCTACGCACCATGCCAACAATTTAATCCAAAACATGTCTCCCTTACCTCACGTCCTGGTCCACTTGGTGTGCACACTTTTCTGGCCACATTGCATTCAACACACTCATCATAGCATGCACACCTAGATTTGTGTTTGACTGCCTTCATCACTGCTTTGAAAAACTATCTTTTCAAACACTCACGCAATCCTCACGTTCCATTATGCTAGCCACTTTGATTACTTTACTTTGCATTTTATATCTGCTGACATTTTCCTTTGGTACGCACATCATAATAAACAGTTCACTCACCTATATTTGCTGCTATCTTCAAACATTCACATTTTGTATGCACTCTATTCTTTTATCTTGGTACGTTGCCTAATAATCATTATTCTTTTGTTCTTACTTGCAGGGATTTGGCATATGCACTGGCACGTACCCTGCTTGGTGTGTGAATCCTGAATCTTTGCATGTCCCTTGCCAATTTATGCAAGGCTCATAATCTTGCAGCCTCATGCAAGTACTGGTGTGCATCCCCTTTCATACGCGTCCTCCATCCAATACTGACGTGTTGGTTTCTTAATTTAAACCTTTTAAAAATGGTGCCTCAAAAAATATGGACACAAATTACATGTGCAATCAGAAAGATACAAAGGTCGACCCATTCTAGGAAAATAAACAAGTGCGCGCGGCACATTGATAAATCATATGAGGCTGACAAACCATAGCACCAGAGAATTTTCATGCACAAGAGAAACATCATCCTGGAAGCAAAATAAAAGGGTCAACACTTAAACTTCACCTCATACCCTTTACTCATTTGAAATGCAATCGTCAGGATGAAAAAAAGACCATAGCACATTAAAATTTTAATCACATCATTCATTTCACTCTATCTCTAAAAAATTTCCACCATCAATAGCTGGCCTTCAGAAGTGACCTAAAAAATTGATCAAATGGCCCCACAGGAATGCACCATCAGAAACACACACTGACTTCCAACATGTAAGTACACTCGCCAAAGGAGATTACTCAAAAAGATTTGAGCTGAAAGTTTTTAACGACCAAACTTGTCCTTCCATAAACATTAACTCGGCCTGCATTGCCAAATCTGCATAAGTCACCTCCAGAACTGGCCTAAAAAACTCACCCACTGAAACCTTCACGAATCGGCAACTTGGAGACCAATTCACTTCCATACAAGAAAAATAAATCCATAATTAATTCACCCAAAAGATCACAGGGAGAAATGCAATTAAACACCAAAGTCAGCTTGTTAGAAATATTCAGGATTAAAACAGTGAATTATGTAGAAAACTAAATTGGAATCAGTCTAGGAAAATGGTGAAATGGATTGGCAGAGACCCGAAAATCTTCAGGCAAGTACACTTCCAAGTCTACAATACAGGGTGATGGGCTTCTAGATAGCCATCTTTCTCGGTACTTTTTATCCTCTTTTTAGAACAGTTGATTGCACATAGACATGAATTTATGGTTTTCAAGCATATCAACTTATGGTTTTTATGTGTGTGTGTGTGTGTGTGTGTGTGTGTGTATATATATATATATATATATGCGTGAACATAAGATGGAAATATGGATACTTTAAAGACATCATATTTGTTTGAATTCATGGACAGGAATGGTAAATGCAGTAGCTATACATGTTAATGAATGTTTCCTTGCCTAAGGTATGTTTTGGGTAGTTACCTCCTGTAGCCTTAGGACTTGCAAGAGTGTTAATTAGGACTTACACCTTTTCCTAATATTTATGATGCGAATATATATGTATATGGTTGGATGTGTGCGCATTGATTGTTTTGTAGGTGTTGACCATGGACATTCAAAGACCAACATAGTGGCACTAGAGTAATCAAAAGCCAACCGTGGATTGTAGAATCTTCGCGAGAAAAGCAAGTCAATTGATGTCTTCTGTTACATGCAGTGCGTAGATTTAGTTTCCTTAATCCGCTATATTTTTGGAAATTATTCATGGGTAATGATGATTCTGTTTTGAAACTTTATGAGTTGTAACCAATCCTCATTTATGAAGTGATCGTAGATTTAGGAGATAGTTGTAGCTTTCCTTTAAATAATCGACTGTGTGACTATTTTGGTGTTAGTCGAATGAACTGGTTTTTATAATAGAACTCTTGAATACTATTTTCAATCAAGTGTAATCATTTTGTTATGGATGAATAGAATGTTCAGTTCAAGTTTATATCTTTCATCTTGATTGTATTTTCTATTCACTCATTCAAGGGGGGCCACTTGATGAGTGAATTGTTCTGTTAGCGTAGAGTTCATTTTCCTGTTTATTTCTAAGTAGTTAGAACTCTGTTGTTCCTGCAGCTACTGATAATAGAATTAGTAGCCTGTTCCTGCAGCACAGTCAGTTAGAGTAATTCCTAGCTACAATTCCCTGCTTTGTTAGAATAAATTTATTTACCAGTTTTAACATAGTTTTCCTGAAGCATAAGTATTTGAATTCCATAGATAGTCTTAGATTGAGAAGGTTTGAAGCATATACTTTGCAAATGCCATTCCAATTTTATAATTAAATGAGACCGAATAATCTATTTAGAAATCATTTGGGGTGTCCAATCCTAAAATAGGTAGTCCATTGCTCTGGGTTTCTGATACTATTATTTGGCCAAGCATTTTTGGCGCCATTGTCGGGAATGGTGTTAATTTAAACTCATCCTTGTAGTTGCATTCTCAGTCCTAATCTAGCACTTAGTCTTAAGTAAGCATTTTATGCATAGAAGGAGAGATCACCTTGGGAGATTTCTTCCCTGTAACTACCAAGAGGACCCATTTGATATATTTAATCCTCAAGTTGAAGAACCCCAAAGCGAGAACGAAGAAGAAGAACCCTTTGAAAATCCATTTGCTGATGATCAGGAACACACATCCTCTTCATCATCTGAGGAATCATTGCATTTGAATGACCTATTTGCTAAACCTGAATACCAAGACAACCCGCTTACTCTTATTATCTATCAGCCACCACCACCAGGTTCTCCTCCCAGAATAGTTGCTCATGCTCCCTTTCCTTTTCCTATCCCTCCTCAGCAAGGTAACCAAAATTTGAAGAACATACCTACTGCTGCACTCCCCAAATTCTATGGCCTCCTTACAGAAGACCCTAAGACCTTCCTCTTTGAGTTTGACATCCTTTGCCGGAGTTATGACTATACCACTGATACCCACAAGCTGAAGTTGTTTCCATCAACTCTAAAAGAGGCTGCCTTGAGATGGTTCATGGGGTTGGCCACTAATGTTGTAGCATACTGGAATGCCATGCACAATTTGTTTCTTTTAAAATATAAAGAATACTGTAGGGATCAAGATTTGAAAGGTGATGACATTTTTAAAATGTCTTAGAAGGAGGTTGAAACTTTGGAGGATTATGTATCAAGATTCATGTTCAACCTGTCGTGTAATACACAACACCAGCTAAATGAGGCATCTCAAAAACACCTTTTCTTAAAGGGTGTGAATGATGGAAGTATTGAGGCTCTAGACCTGATGGCAGGAGGAGATATTACATAGAAAGGTTGGGCTGACATAAAGAATATATGTCTAAATTATTCAAGGGCCACTGTTGAGAAGGGTAGGGGACATAGAAACCTACCACATAAGTCCAATGGTGGTTCAGGAGTATCCAAAATGGAGCTATCTAATTTGATGTCTGACTTCAAGAAGGACATCATTAATGATGTCACCACTCAGCTAGATAGTATGCATTCAAGGAGGAAGAAGGAAGAGTCAGATGCTATGCTGGCCGAGTTCTATTCTCATTGCAAAGAAAAGAAAAGAAACTGTAAATGCAAAACGGTTGCATCTTTGGACATCAATCCAATGCCCACTGAGTTTAAATCCATGGATGAGGAGAATGGAGAAGTTTTCTATGTTTCTCAAAGCCGTCCATGGGCTCAGAGACAAGGTATGCCTCTAGACCCACTAAATAATTTTGGTTATAATAATAATAGTAGTTAATGGCCAAACCATAACCCCTAAAATTCTGCTCCTCAAGGTCAGAATTGGAATTATAATTGGTCCAACCAATAGCCGCACTATAACCAAGCCTATCAGCAACAACCACCATTTAACCCATACCAACAACAGTATAACTCCTATCAACAGCCACAACAAAATAGCCAATGGCCACCTCATGGTAACTGGCAACCACAACCTCAGTGGGGACCCAATCAGTCTAGTCAGCAACAAGCAATAATGCCTCCACCTCAACAACAAGCTATTATGTCACCACCTTTTGTAGCCAATAGAAACCCTTAAAAGCCAACTCAACTTCCTGCTCAGCCAACTCCAAATCCTAATGACAAGCAGCAAGCCTATTCCTTACAAGTAAATGATATCCATCTCAGATTAGGAACTACACTGCCTGCACCCAAGGAGCCAATAATAACCAAAGTTCTTGATGCCGAGGACATACCCATGAACCAGCCTACTGATGTTTCACCTGTTGTTCAAACTATACCAGTGCCTAAAAATCCTCCTTATCCGCAAAGATTGTCTCAGGCAGTTCCTCCAAAAGAAAATCCTGTAGCAATTGATTTGATTGATCAGCTCAAGCAAATGACAGTGCAAATTCCCTTGTTGGATGCCCTTAAATAAATTCCAATCTATACCAAAGAAATTAAAGAGGCCTATATCAAACAACCTGGAAGGAAGAAAAAAGACCCTGATACTATCCATGTCTTAGGCCAGCGCTCTGATCTCATGCTAAGCAAAGTTGTAATGCCTAAGTATTCTGACCTAGGAAGCCCAGTGGTCACCATCCATATTAATGGTACCCAAATTCAAAATTTCCTATATGACAAGGGAGCATCAATCAATGTTATGACTAGGGAAGTTCTACTAAAGCTCAGTATCATTGGTTTGCGGGATACACCTACAATATTGCAGTTAGCTGATAATTCCATAGTCAAGCCAGATGGTATGGTTGAAGATATTGTTGTTACCTTGGATCTTTAGATTACCCGTCAGGTTTCATAGTCCTGTCACCCAAAGCCACCTTAGGAGGATACCCATTAATCTTAGGATGGCCTTGGCTAGCCACGGTTGATGCTTGCATTGCATGCCACTCAGGAAAAATGACCATATCAGATGGGATAAATACCAAGAGGTTAACTTTGTATTCTCCAGCAAAACCCCAAAGTGAACTTGATCAGGTTGTCTGGCTAGATTTAGGTGATGCTGCCCTTGAAGAAAACTTTGTGCAAAAACTGATGGTCATTGAGAGAAATCCATTCATGGTATCACAAGAAGAAGATGATATACTAGCACCAATCCTTACCAATCAGTATGGTTCTGAGGAATCATCTTTTGATGATCCTAATTGTTCCCTTCAAACAATAGTGCCCAAGCAAATCACATCTCAGCTTCCTACAACACTTGATTATCTCCACACCTTGCTACCCCATGAGATAATGTCTCCATCCATAGTGGAAGTCCAGATGCTAGAAAAAGTCAAAAGAGTTGAAATTGCTTCAGGAAAGGAGTTGAATGTTAATAAGAACCTCATTGAATCTCAGATGTCTAGTCTTCTCAAGCTTTTACAAGACAGTCAGCAAGCCTTTGCATGGGACTATACTGATATGAAAGGATTAGACCCTAAACTTTGCACTCACAAAATCTATATAAGCCCTGAATACAAGCCAGTGAGGCAAGCTCAAAGGAGAATTAATCCTACTTTGACAGACATAGTGAAGACCGAGTTGTAGAAACTCCTTAGTGTTGGTTTCATTTATCCTATCTCTAACAGTCAGTGGGTTTCTCCTCTTGTAATTTTTCCAAAGAAGGGGGGAAAGTGAAGAGTCTGTGTTGACTATAGAGAGCTTAACAAAGCCACTAGGAAGGATCACTTTCCACTACCTTTCATTGACTAGGTGCTTGATAATCTTGCTGGCAAAAAATAATTTTCATTTCTAGATGGCTTTAGTGGGTATAACTAGATACAAATATAACCATAAGACCAAGATAAGACAACGTTTACCTGTCCCTGGGGAACATTTTCTTATTCAGTCTTTCCACTTGGGTTGTGCAACGAACTTGCTACTTTCCAGAGAGCGGTGCTGAGTATTCTCTCTGACATTGTTGTTGACTATGTTGAAATTTATATGGATGACTTCACCACTCATGGAACCACATTTGAAGAAGCACAAACTAACTTGGAGAAGGTTCTTAAGAGATGTCAAGATTACAACCTCTCTCTTAACAGTGAGAAGTGTTATATGATGATGGAGGAGGGAGTTGTCCTGGGGCACTACCTCTCATCTTTTGGAATTCAGGTTGACTCCGCAAAAATTGCAATTATCAACACACTTCCCACACTGGTTAAGCTGAAGGATGTCAGGAGTTTCCTTGGCCATGTTGGTTACTACAGGAGATTCATAAAGGATTTTAGCCAACTTGCAACACCTTTATACAACTTGTTGAAGAAAGAAGCCGAATTTGAATGGACAGAGGAATGTGAAGCATCATTCTAGAAATTGAAAGATGTTTTGACAACAACACCTATTCTCAGAGGACCTGATTGGAAGCTTCCATTCCATATCCACACAGATGCATCTGACTATGCCATTGGAGCAGTCCTTGGATAGAAGGAATGTACTATTGAACATGCAATTTACTATATTAGTAAAAATTTGCAAGGAGCTGAATTAAATATTTATACTATTACTGAAAAAGAGTTGTTAGAAGTTGTCTATGCACTAAACAAATTTAGGCACTACATCACAAGTTATGAAGTATTTGTTTATATTGATCATTCAGCTATCAAGTACTTAATGAATAAACCTACCATTAGTGGTAGATTAGCACGCTGGTTACTCCTCATGCAGGAATTTGATGTGAAGATAATAGACAAACCAGGCAAGGCTAATGTAGTGGCTGATTTCTTGTCAAGATTGCAAGTATCAAATGATCCTGTAATAATTGACGATAGCTTCCCTGATGAATACAAGAAGTCTGCCCTCCACAATACGGAGTTGATACAACAACAAATAAAAAAATGGCATGACAAGTTCATTCGTGATAAGAAATTTTTTGTGGGAGATTGGTCACTGTTGTATGATTCAAGATACTAGCACACACCTAGGAAATTTCATACAGATGGCTTGGGCCTTATGAGATAATATCAGTATTTGACAATGGAGTCGTCCAGCTTTCAACCATTGATCATGTCAGATTTAAGTTACTTGTCAATAGGCATCACTTGAAACTTTACAACAAACCTATCAGTCGTGATGAGTTCCTGAAGTAGTTCCAAATCATAGTTGAAGCAAACGATCCTGTAGCCGAAGAATTTGGGTCTCCTACCCAGAATTCTGTCGATTCTTGATTCCATTCAAGAACACCATAATAAACATTTCACATTTCGTGGAATGATTTCTCCATAATAATATTCATCTCACCTTCTCTCTCTTCCACCTATCCACCCCATCCCATCACTTCATTCATGCAAATGTAGTTTTCTAGACAACTCTTCTTGCAACGCTTCCAGGTTCATGCCACATATATTATTTTTATTCATTAATTTTTAGGATTTTGTGTCATCTTAATTTTCTACTCTTGCATAACCTAGCTTGGTGGGACCCATGCCATTACTTAGTTGGAGGGGGAACTATTCTATTTTCAAAATTTCAAATTAGCATGTAAAAATTGAAGTTCTTGTCTTTGTGAGATGTCTGCGTCATGACTTGCTGATAAGTCCTATGATTGCATCATCACATTTGAAGTGAATTAAAGATATTAAAGCTAAACTTAATTTCTAATGATATGTCATGACATGTTCGGGGTGGCAGCCTTGGCATGCGTGAGTTATTATGAGATATTATGCAAGAAATATATCATTAGATTTCGTGCAAAAACCTTTAATTTCATGAAGCAAGTTGCAGTTGGTACGCTGCCTTTTCTTTTGCAACATCTTGTTCTATAATGCATTGAGGTCTGTGATTTACCATTTTCGAGCTCTGTGGAAATAGTAAGTTTTACGAAATTCAAAATTCTTTGAGCGTAGCAATGGGAGGTGACCTTCAATGGCATGAGCTAGTGGATCACAGGGTTTTGTCAAATGACGCGTCCAATTGTGAAATGTTTAGAAGAAGAGTTTGGCTGGAATATTGCTTAAGCCTTAAAGGGTTTGATGAAGAAGTCTCTCTGCAATTTTTATCCACCTTGAAGGATGTATTTGCCGAGGTCAAGGGCTTAAAGATTGAATTTATAGAGGATGTAGTAGCTCAAGTGACTGGTTTACCACAAGAAGGTGAGAAATGGGTGAAAGACTTCGACCTGCGTTTGGCGAGGGCCCAATTCACTTTGCATGGTGATCCCTAGTTAAGCATCGACATGAAACAAGGTACTTGGCGATTATATTTGCCTCTAGAATTCATTCAACCAGTTGCATTTGTTATCCAGTACTTCACCTGCGAGGGACGCTACAAGTATTTGCATGCTCTGCATTTCAAAATTCTCAGTCATCTTCGGCACAATTACATATCGGTAAATCTTCCCAGTTTCCTATTTAACATTGTGAAAAAGAAAGCTTTATTAGTCCAGTCAGGAAGCAACCAGTCTGTTTCGCATCATTGTTTGATAAAACTAATTGTAGAAAGAGAATTAAATAGACAAATGGTTGGGACATGGGAAGAATTCTTGCAAATGAATGAGGTTGAACCTAGAGTGGTCGGCCCTATAGGTCATGGTGTTGGGCGGAGAGAGCAAAAATCCTTTGGGGTTTGCAAAATTATTCAAAGAATTGAAATTGATCCTAAAGCCTCCCCTTCCATTTCTAGGTCACCTAGGAAAAGAACTTTCAATGCTAGTGCCTCTACTTCTCAGAGGGAGAAAAATAAAAGTAAAGAAGCTCCAAGTATCCCTAAAATATCACCGTCCATAAGGACTAGATCTACATCTAGGAAGAATAAGGGTAAAACAAAGGAGTCAGAAGAAGAAATATTAGAGCCGCAGCCTAGTGGTAATACTGACAATGTTGAAGAAACCTTACATTCCCCTAGGGAAGAAAATTTTGAAAACCCTCCTGAAGTAGTTGCAAAGGAAGTAGCCACTAGTAGAAGGAAACAAAAGAGTCCTCTGAGCTCATCCATACCCCCTAGGAGGAGAAGTAAAAGGATTTTAAAAAAGGATGCTGAAGCCCATGTTCCTGTTGTTAACCTTGAGTCTTCTGAATCTGTAGAGAATGAATTTGTAGAGAATGAATCTTTAGAGAAGTCCTCTTCTGAGGAAATGTTTCATCAAACTGTAGCCAGTGACACTACATAAAAAGATCAGAGTCCACAAATAGAAGTTAACCCTGGAGTTAACTACATACTTATTGATAGTGACGAGGACTCTAAGGACATAGAGGAATTTGTAAATAATTTTTCCGGGCCCGATGTTAGTATGGATTCTAAAGAGACCCCTGAGTTTGGGATGAAAATTTTTGAAGCAGTGCCCAAGAAAAGTAATCAGGATGAGTTAGAAATGCTAGCTAAGATAGCATCTGATGTTAGTGAGGAAAGCAATGTAGTAAAAACAATTATTTTATGGAAAGGAGAGTCCTCTGCACCGAAGAAAACAATAAAAAATCCTCACTTGCCATCTAGATGGGTGGATATACTCAATCAGGAACCTTTACTCCCACCAGATTTGTCTACACCCCTGGCTGCAGGGATAAAATTGTATCAACAATTGTTATGGGAGAAGACACAATGGGAATTAGAAAAGGAAAAATTGAAACGAGTCATTAGTGAGCAGGGCTCTCAGATAGAACAAAAATCATATCAAATTGAGGTATTGAAAAGGAGGATTGATCAAATCACAGGATTAATTCCAGAGCTAATGGAATGCAAATCACCATCTCCGGTGTATGCATTATTCCTTAAAGAACTTGTTAATTCCAAATTAACAAGAATTGTGGAAGGACTCAATCCTTCTATATCAACTCCCCATGAATTTTACTATGCCTTTTAGTCTGCTCCAATGACTCTAAAAAACCTATTGTGTGAATTGTACCTACATAACCTAGCAGTCTCTAATGATACAGAGTGGAATTCACTCCTCTATGTAGGGGATGTGCAGTTAAGAGTGGTTATGTCTTGGATGCAGAATGAGATAAGTAGGGAACATCAAGCTGCACTATACAAAAATAATGAGATGACAACTCCTTTGATGATGAGGCCTGAAGTTCAACATTCCAGGTGAACATATTTAGACTGACTCTCTGTCACAACAAACTCAAGTGGAGCTAATAAAATATATCCAGTGCGGGAACAAGCTTTTGTAGAATGGGACCAACATTCCTCACATGATATTGCCACAACAATCAGTACCTCCAGGCAGAGATGGATAAGGATGTCACATGATCTAAGTCAAAGGAACCTCACTCACCACAGAATTTAACCCTTTCTACAAGAAGAGTTCCATGGTACATTATGTTGGGAAGGACACTCCTTAATTACTGGTTTCCATTGAGGTTTCAGCCTCCACTCTTCCTACAGCCATTGCTAGCGATGAATGACAGTGCAACGAATTATGATATGGCCACTGAAGTCAAGTGATGGGAAGACTCAAAGAAACTCACAGATACTTTGACTATGTTCATGATGAGTCCGGGCAGAGAACGGCTAGTGACTTGAGGGTCCGTGCTAGGATTCAAAATAGTTCAGTTGGGGGGAATGATGGGCTTCTAGTTAGCCATCTTTCTCGGTACTTTTTATCCTCTTTTCAGACAGTTGATTGCACATAGACATGAATTTATGGTTTTCAAGCTATGAACTTATGGTTTTTATGTATATGTGTGTGTGTGTGGAACATAAGATGGAAATATGGATACTTTAAAGACATCATATTTGTTTGAATTCATGGACATGAATGGTAAATGTAGTAGCTATACATGTTAATGAATGTTCCTTACCTAAGGTATGTTTTGGGTAGTTACCTCCTGTAGCCGTAGGACTTGCAAGAGTGTTGATTAGGACTTACACCTTTTCCTAATATTAATGATGCAGATATATATGTCTATGGTTGGATGTGTGCGCATTGATTGTTTTGTAGGTGTGACCGTGGACATTCAAAGACCAACATAGTGGTGCTGGAGTAATCAAAAGCCAACCGTGGATTGCAAAATCTTCGCGAGCAAAGACAGTCAATTGATGTTTTCTGTTACATGCAATGCACATATTTAGTTTCCTTAATGCGCTATATTTCTAGAAATTATTCTTGGTCAATGATGATTCTATTTTGAAACTTTATGAGTTGTAACCGATCCTCATTTATGAAGTGATCGTAGATTTAGGAGATAGTTGTAGCTTTCCTTTAAATAATCGACTATTGTGACTCTTTTGGAGTTAGTTGAAGAACTGATTTTTATAATAGAACTCTTGAATACTTTTTCAATCAAGTGTAATCATTTTGTTATGGATGAATAGAATGTTCAGTTCAAGTTTAGATCTTTCATCTTGATTGTATTTTCTATTCACTCATTCAAGGGGGCCCACTTGATGAGTGAATTGTTTTGTTAGCGTAGAATTAATTTCTTGTTTATTTCTAAGTAGTTAGAACTTTTTTGTTCCTGCAGCTATTGATAACAAAATTAGTAGCATGTCCTGCAGCACAGTCAGTTAGAGTAATTCCTAGCTGCAATTCCCTGCTTTGTTAGAATAAAATTATTACCATTTTAGCATAGTTTTCCTGAAGCATAAGCATTTGAATTCCATAGATAGTCTTAGATTGAGAAGGTTTGAAGCATATAATTTGAAAATTCTATTCCAAGTTTACATCCCTGGTCGATAATTAAATGAGACTGAATAATCCATTTAGAAATCATTTGGGGTGTCCAATCCTAAAATAGGCAGTCCATGCTCTGGGTTTCTGATACTATTATTTGGCTAAGCACATGGCAACATTCAATTATACTTTCCATGAACAGGGTGCAAACTAGGAAGCCTCAAAGTAGGCCATTTAGAAATCTGGACAATGCACGCTTGGAGATTTTAACATTTGCAAATGAAATAGCTCTGGTAACAGGTCAAACAAGCACATGGGGAGCTGAAAATGGTTATGAACACTCTTTCTCATGCCTAAAGCATGATGCAACAACCCACATGTCATGACACTCAACCAAACAAAAGATGCAATCCTCTAAAGTGGGCTACTCAATGCAATTCTGGACAGACATAAAATGCAGATTATTGGGAACACCTTAAATGACCACTTCTAAAACATATCAGAATTGAAAACTAGGACCTCAAACCTATTACATATGTCAAATGAAAGGCAATGGACACCCTATCCACGTGGTTTATCATGAAGAACAACATGACCCTTTTATCCATGCACTCAAACTAGGCACCTTACAATGATTTTCAGGACACTGATTTTGACACTTAGACAAATTTTTGAAACTGGACTCAAACATAGCCTGAATTTTGTAACTCCAAAAGCACCAATAGAGTCATAGTGGTATTCTCATGGTTTACAATGGGGGCATCAACCAAAATTGTAGCAGGAGCTCCATCCTCATCATCACCTGTGAGGAGTCCTTAGATGTATAATGAGAGAGAGAATCAAAATCTTGGACAATCAAATGATCATCATTTGCATCCGTCCACCAAGTAGCAACACCTTTTAATGTAAAAGAGACTAGTCTATAGCTAGATGGCCAGTAGAGAAGCATTGTCGACACTGAAAGGGAGGCCCTCATAATCTAGCGATTGAGTTCAAGGCCTGTCCCCAACCATGAGCACTACATCCCTAGAAGTGGTGTGGAGATATCCATTTCAACCAAAATGTGAGTGAAAGTAGAGCGGTTCGGTGAAGTCATAGCCTCATCCACCTCAAGAAGTGGTCAATAGAGTTTTCAATGTCCTCAAAGCAAGAGATCTCTCAAAAATGAAGTGGGAGATTACGGGAGATGAACCCACGCAGTGCACACATTGAGTGGTTCAGTAAGAGGGTTGAAGGAGATTGTCCAAGCTTTTGCTGAAAGAGATTGATTCCCCCCAACCAACAACTCTAATGTTACCCTTGGTTGCAAATAAGTTAACTTTATCATAACCCTCAACAACATAAGGTTTGTAATTTTATGACAAGTTTCTCTCACTTGCATAACATTGCTTATACCTCTTCAAATCATGACAGGGGTGTGCTTGCCCTTAAGAAGAGGCTTAGAAGCATGACACATGGTTGTGACCTTAATTGCAATGAGGGTAAAAGCACAATTGAGTGTCACCTTTTAGGCTAACTCAAATCACTTGGCCCAGTTAGACTCGGCCAAGTCTAACTGGGTCGAGTACGCGTAGGTACCACGTGGTGCCGAATGGCATCTACGTGGCCTTGTAGACTGGGCCAAGTAGGACTCGATCGAGTTTAAATGATATTTTTAATATAAAAAAACCATCCCAAGCCCCTCATTTGCACACTATTGGCTATTCGTGTGGGGCCGACCCCTAGGAGGACTTGGCCGAGTCGGACTTGGCCTAGTCAGACTCGGCCTAGTCGAACTTGACTAAGTCTACCTAGGTGGCATGCCATGTTGGCAGCCAACCTCCAAAAACACAAAAAAAAAACCAAAATTTTGCACTTCTGTTGTTCCTTTCTCTAATCAAAATAGAAAATGTTAAAAAAAAAAGTAGAATTTTCTAGATCACGAAAGTGTGATTCTGGACATATAAATTTTATATTGTTTCAACTACAAAACATTAAACAAATTTGCTAAAAACTACATGTAGGTATATTAAACTTTGAGAAGATGTTGATTTGGAAAATATAAAAAATGCTAAATTAATTAAGAAATTTTTAAAACCATATACGACACTAGAGGAGAGAGTCCTCTTCAAGAATATGTAATTTATTTGGTTTTTGGCATAGTTTTGATAGGGGAAAAGTGACGGGAGAAAAAAACTGTTGATTTCAGGTAAGTTTGACTTTGAATACTTATAACAGGTAAACTATAGATCGAAAACACTCTTTCTTTTTTCCTGCACTAGATATACATGTCATCTAAAACCATATTCTGAAATTGGAGGGAAAAAAATGTTTTACTTATAATGATTTGACGGGAAGTAAACACCATGATTTGTAGTATTTTTAGGATATGAAAAATTGACCTAAAAATTTAAAAAAAATAATTAATTTTTGCTCAAATTAATTTTTAAAAATTATAGGCATAAAATTCATCCTATTATACACATTCATCAGTTTACATCATTTCAAACTCAACATAAATGTGACTTTTATGCCCTTGAAAGTTTTCAATTTTGGTGTTGTTAGCCTCTTCCTTTGTAAAAGGGTGACAACTTATATGCTTTTACCCATGAATTTATATCTTTTTTTATCGATGTAGAGTTTCTCTTTTGTTATGATGGACCACACATAGAATAGCTATCTAGGGTAAATTGGTAATACAAAATAGAGATATTTTGGTGTCAGTGATATGTTCACCGAATGCTAGATATTTT